>JAJOOR010004367.1:0-23509 GCA_036250505.1 Solanum acaule
TACACCCCCCCCCCCCCCCTCTCGGCCTGAGATGCAGGGATTCTATTTTTTTCAAGAAAATCTGCAATCAGCAGCCTTCCACAACCTACCAAGCAATATAGTGGAATCTCACTCAAGCAAGCCTTGAGTCTTGTAAATTCCAACGGCAGCACCCATCTAACAATGGAAATCATGTATAAAAATATAAAGACAAACTCTTTCCTATTTGCAGAACAAAGATGATCAGATTGCATGCATATATTTCTAACAGCTATTAAAACTCTAGGAATCTAACGCAAGCTGTAGCCAGATATATTCAAGCTAAAATAGGCACAGCTACAACACTTAATATTTATTATTAATATTAAACGTCTTAACAGCTACAACACTTAATATAACTTTTTTGTAATATCGATTTGCTTAGAAAGCATGAAAACTGTGCTAGTCAATAATCCAACAAAGAGAAATGTTTGTTAACCACATAGTAAATCTCTCTACACAGTGCCACCAGGATTGCTCATGTAACCAAGGCTAATCTGTAACTTTCACAAGCATGTCCCTTCATTCTCAAACCATGACAACCATAACCAATGAATTATGCAAATATAGAATCCCAGGGAGGGTATAATTGGGTTCAAATTTCTAACAATCTTGAGGAGAAAATGTCAAATGCAGCAACTGCTCTCTTGAAGCAGCTGGTCAGGTTCTCTAAATACATACCAATTCTAATGGATTTTCACATATATACAAGGTCGGAGCCAAAGCTTTTCACTAGGTAAGCCCCAGTACAAAAACAACACTTTCTCCTCATGCACAGCCCGCAAAGGAATAACTTGCAAAAGCCCTAACAATCACAAGGCAAACTAAACGTATTCAAGAAACCCTAGCAAAGTTGCCATAAATTTTCTTGACCAAAACTTTAATCATCAAAGACTACTTTTGAACAGTAAATATCAAAAAAGAAAAGGCAAATCTTACTTTGGATGTGAAGTTTATTTCTCTCTTTTATTACTATATCAATTTGCTTAGAAAGCATGAAAACTGTGCTAGTCATTAATCCAACAAAGAGAGATGTTTGCTAACCCCATAGTAAATCTCTCTACACAGTGCAAATATAGAATCCCAGGGAGGGTCCCATTGGGTTCAAATTACTAACAATCTTGAGGAGAAAATGTCGAATGCAGCAACTTCTCTCTTGAAGTTGTCGGTCAGGTTCTCTGAATACATACCAATTCTAATGGATTTTCACATATATTCAATGTCCGAGACGAAAGCTTTTCACTATGTCACCCCCAGTACAAAAAACAACACTTTGTCCTCATGCACAGCCCACAGTGGAATAACCCGCAAAACCCCTAACAATCACATGGCAACTAAACGTATTCAAGAAACCCTAGCAAAGAAGCCCTAAATTTTCTTGACCCAAAATTTAATCATCATAAACTACATAAAAAAAGTAAATATCAAAAACAAAAGGCAAATCTTACTTACGATGTGAATGTCTTCGAACCCAGAAAGAGCAAGGGTTTTAAGCAACTCACACCCAATACCACCAGCACCAACCATGAGCACTTTAGCACCCTAATAAAAAACAAGAAAAGAACATCAAGAATTAACAAAACCCATCAAGATTATCCAAGAAAGGGTACCCAAAACATCAAGAAAAACTCAATTTTCTTGCAGACAAGACATATACATACCTTAATTGCAGACAACTGTTCCTCGGAAGCCATTTGAGAAGAGAGATAGATACTGAAGAGAAATAAGTTATGCTTTATGAAAACAGTATGAGTTGACTACATAGAAAAAGGGAGAAGGGGAATGGAAATTAAAAGCGAGAAAGAGGGTTAACAGTGAGAGGAATCTTGAGGGATTTTAGCGGAAAGGGCGCCAAAGTGAAAAAAAAAAAAACGAAGTTATTTGGGAGTATAAGAAGAACCTCTGTGGTTCGTGCTGCTCCTCTTGGACTCTATTTTAACCTATGGCCTTCGACATAACCTATGTTCTTTTTTTCTTTTTTTTTGGGTCATCAATTAATGGCATAACGTGTGAATAGGGGTGTGTTTTAGCGTTTGAACTTTGAAGTGATAAATATTTTGCAACGAATTTTCTTACGTGTGCGAAAATTCGTCTTTTAAACTTTATGAAACCTAATCTTTTTTATTAATTCCTTACATTATGTTTGACTGGTTATAACATATTATTTCATAATTTATTATATTATATTAATAATATTGTTTTCATAAGTTAGATAATATTGTATATGAATAATTAAAAGAATAAAATGAGATTATTAAAAATAAAATGAGGGAGGGGTATCAATGTCATCACACCATATTGCTTGTTACATAAAATGAGATTTTTTATTGTTATTTGATGAATTTATGATGCACTATGACAAAATTTAAGTAATAATTAAAATAAATTTTGTAATCAAACTATCAACACAATACAATATACTCCTTCTGTCCCTAATTATTTGTCCACTTTTGAATTGACACACCTATTAAGAAAACAAATAAATTTATCATTTTTCCCCTATTGATTATGAAGTGGATGAATTAAAAATTTAAGAGTTTTAAGAAGTTCTACATTTTTCAAAATAATTAATTGAGGGTATAGTAGGTAAAAAAATTGTCCATTCTTGATTTGTCAAAATTGACAAGTAATTAGGAATAACTAAAAATAAAAAGTGAACATGTAATTAAGGACAGAGGGAGTAATAGGTAACAATCATGCAAACAAATTATAAAGGAGAATGGTAATGTAGACAAGAACAGATGATTGAGGTATTTATGGGGAAAAATATTAACATAGGTATATTTTTTACCATTAATTGGAATAAAAAAGAATAGAGAGAGTTGGAGAACAGGGATATTCATGTTTTTTCGGATCGATTTTCAGTTGATATCAAAAGCAAACTTAACCAATTTAATCATATATAAAATCAAATCAAATGTTATACACATTTTTAGTGTTTTTGGTATGTTTTAATTTGGCTCGAAATATTTTACTTTTAATTAATTAAAATATATTAGTTTAGTTCCTAAAGCTAAAAATGGGAAAAAAGTCTGAAAAAAACTTTAACTTTGGCCAAAATTATTGTTACGATACCAAACTTTATGGAGGACATTTTATCCCTTGCACTATTTAATAGTGTATTTTAAAGGTATATATGTGTCCACGTGGACACATTACTATTTATAATGATGCAATATTTATGATGTCCACGTGGACATATATACAGTTAAAATACACTATTAAATAGTGCAGGGGGTAAAATGTCCTCCATAAAGTTTGGTATCGTAACAATAATTTTGGCCAAAGTTCGGATATATTTCAGACCTTTTTCCCAAAAAAAAATCAATAACACAAAGTATCTAAAAGAATTTGGGAAAAGGGTCTAAAAAATACTTCAACTTTGGTCGAATTTGTTGTTATGATACCAAACTTTTATGGAGGACCTTTTACCCCTGCAATATTTAATAGTGTATTTTAAAGGTATATATATGCCCACGTGGACACATTACTATTTATAATTATGCAATATTTACGATGTCCACGTGGACACATATATACCTTTAAAATACACTATTAAATAGTGCAGGGGGGTAACAAGTCATTTCCAAAGTTTGGTATCGTTACAGCAATTTCGATTAAAGTTCAGATATATTTCAGACCATTTTCCCAAAGGATATACACAAACGAATAGTTAGAGACGAGAATGCAATATTATATGTATGTAAAAATTGATCATTTAACTTTGTGTCTATGCAATATATATGTGTAAATTGATCGTTTAACTCCGTGCCTATGCAATATATATGTGTAAATTGATTGTTTAACATTCGTGCATATGCAATACCTCGCAAACTACACATAAAAGATAATCCGTATTAAGTAAAGGTTTTCAAACTCGAGACCTCTAACATGAAAGTTCCAAACTTAAACCATTGAGTCACCCCGAAGGATATAAATACACAGTTAAGTGTGAAACAAATGACAATTTTTTGAGGTGTTAACATTATGAAATTGAATAATGTATTATACTCCCTCCGTCCAATTTTTTTTGTTTTGATTTATTTTTAATATAAAACAAAATCAGCTTATTAAAATCAAATAGGAGTGGGGTGTTCGATAATTGATTTCGATAATTTGATAATTAAAATAATTTAATAATTACATATTAAAGAAAAATATATATGTTCATCTTTTATCTAATGTTTAATAACAAAAATCACATTAAAATATTCGATCTTCACTTTTAAGACATCTGAAATCACTCGTTAATGTTAGCAATACATATGATAAACAATTCACTAGAATTGAACATTGATAAAGTGCTCCCGAACAAATGAAACTCTATATTTAAGGAAACTTGAACCCGAAACCTCTTGATTAAAGTTGAAGAAGTATTTTTCATTCCATCAAAATTCTTACTAATCAATCCAATACATTAATCAAAAGTTAATTCCTAAATTATGTTCAGTTTAATTAATTTAATTTTCGGTGATTTATGTTTACCATTCTTCTACCTATTTAAAGAGGTGTTGTACGGAGAAAGGAACAAAATAAAAAGAAGAAAAGGAAAGCTGGGGCCTGGGAGTGAGAGAATAGTCGACGGCACCATTTTCAGCCAAGTGCCAACGCCTTCTGTCACCTGCAAATCTCAGCTATTTTTCTTCATCAGTCTACTCTACCAGTAACTCCTCAGGTTTGTTCAAAATTGATTTCTTCAAATTGAAGCTTCATCCGCTACCTAACTCCTATCCGAATCAGATTCTCTTTCTGTAAACCCCCTTTTTTTTCTGCTCAAATTACTGACTATTTTTCTCCAAAATCCCCATTATTTCACTTTCGCTTCAAATTTTATTCATCGCTGCGTTTTACAAATAGTGAGTGATTTTTCTTTAATAAAAGTAAATTTGACTGATGGGTTCTGATGGGGTTTTGATCATGCAGCCATTGGTACAGATGGGGATGTCCTGTGTTGACATTTTGTCATGCATGTGTGTTTTCAGTTAGAAATTATTAGCGACATTGTGTTGATATTTTGTCTTTTTTGTCGAATTAAAGTGAAAATGGACTTAGCAACTGAAGGATGGCGGAACAATTTTGCTAACTCAATGGCGAAAAGGTCTCAGCCGTACAGCCCCAGAGGTAGATTCCCCTATTTTCCCCCTCCGGATACCCATACTATCAATTATACACACATGTGTAAGAGGGTCTTTCTATGTACTCACTGTGTGGCATTAAACAAGACCTAGTTTGTCTCGCACCTTTGTTAAAAGTTAAAATCAATCAGTCAATCAATCATGTATCAGCCCCATATTAGTTGGGTCGACCAAATGGATGGTCCCTATTTAGGTCTATATTCAATTGATTATTCATTTTAATTTAGCCATTTTTACACTGGTCATCAACTCACCACAACCCTCTCATTTAGCTGGACCAAAGGCAAGATCTATGGGTATCTTACATAGATAGAGACTCCATTACAACAACATCAACGTCATCATACCCAGTGAAGATAGAGACTCCATTAAGAGTAAATAATTTGACTTAATTTTTACGTTGAGTTTAGTGGAGAAATCAAGTAATACTCCTTCCATCCCATTTTATAACTTAATTTTGACATGACATGATTAGTAGGAAAGAACTAGAAAAGAAGAATTGTTCGAATTGGAGTATTTGTTATGGGTTTGTGCTATGTTGCTCGAACTCTACAAAAATGCTAACACACTTGTCTTGGATCCTCCAAAAATGCACTACTTCTGAAGGGAGTGACACATTTTTGGAGGATACAACGCACACCCAGTGACATTTTTAAAGAGTACAAGCAACATAGATTTTGTGCACCAAATACTGACTTGTCTTTTGGGAGCATAATGGAGGTTAAGTTATATTCTTCATTTGTTCAGATTGAATATTTTAAATTTGACTTTGCCTAGAGATTGAGTGAGGAGTTTGAACATTTGAATCATTTGTATTTGTTGAGCAAATGAGAGAAGTAGTTGTATGGAGAAGATAAAGTGGATATCCTGCGATGTTTTAAGTTCTCTTTACAAAGTGGATATTTATTTTTGCATGAGCTATAAGTGGTGGATCTTTAAATCGAAATGAAAGAGTAAGAAATGTTACTGTGCATTCCACTTAACTTTTATTAGTTACAAAACACATTGAAATCATCCTTTTAAAGAGGTGGACTTCATATTGGCACGATGCTAAAAGGAATATAGTACAATGCAAAGAGTAGAATAGTTAGTCCCATTTGCGTGAAAAAATTGTAGCGAGTAATGCATTTGAATTCTGTTTATTCATGCATATCAACAACAACAACAAAGTCCGTGTAATCCCACAAGTGGGGTCTGGGGAGGGTAGGATGTACGCAATCCTTACCCTCACCTTGTCATATATTCCATTCTCATCCTGTCTTCTACTCTCATGCCTTGTGATTAAACTTTTATACGTGGAACAGATTTGTTTTCCAAGGGGATAAAAAAGATGAAATTTGATGAAAGTAAAAACCAGAGTAGCCCTACTGCTGCTGCCACTAGTTGGCGGGAAGAATGCGAACATGGAAAAGAAAAGGGGTCTTCAAGAGTTGCCAACCGCTCCGAAACTTTTGCAGTTCCTGACTTGCTCAAAGTGTTAGATTCCGGCAAATTTGGAAGTGTCACCAGAGATATTGAGGACCTTATTGTGCGGCGAATGAAGTTAGTGAACTCTTGTTATGCAAGTGACCATTCACTTCCCAACAAAGTCTTGGAATGGGAAAGGAACTGTGAATGGGCTTTCAAGGGAAATCAGCCTTCCCCCGCTGTGATTGACTTGGAGGATGGACAGGAAACTAACAACATTGCTTCGGGGCCAATGATTTCTGCATGTTTACCTTCAGCTGAGCTGCTGGTTATTATTGATTCAGATGATGAAGACACTCAGAAGGAAACTATTTCTCTATCCCAGGGTATACACTCTCAGATAAACCCCATTTCTCCATTCCAGGGGATGCCCTTGAAGAATGCTGCTATTGATTTCCAAATTAAGGATTTTATGGTAAGTCATTCGAGAATGTTAAATCTTACCTGTTTGAGTTAATCTCACGATTTAATATAAATATGTGGCATCTCTAGGCTAAAAAAGGAATAGGAAGTTTGAAAATACCTATATGTGTGCATAAATATTATAGTGTTTAGACTATCTAGTGAATGATTGAGAAAGAGACTCTCTCTAATGTATTGATTGACAAATCGATCATCTTACATCCTGCATTTGATCCAATAAGAACTCAAAATATGTCTGGAAAATCTGTGAGGTGTGTTTAATATAGGATTGTTGGGAACTTTGTTAGACACTCTTGACCGTCTGAGAGAGCATATTAAAGTTAAGCTGTCTTGAATTGTGTGTTGATGTTTCCTATCCCAATAAATTCAATTGCTATTTACATTTGGTATTGAGTTTTAGTCCTACATTGTGGAGGTCAACTGAGGGTAAAGGTGCAGAGCTGTGAAAGGTCATTTGCTAATTACTGCTATATTAGTCTGATGAACACCAGATCATTATGATTTCTTGGTGATGAATACTGAGTTTTTCCCTGTTCTCTGTGATCTTGAGCTCAGGAAATTATTTCTTAAGAACTATCACTCTTGGCCTGTACACCTAGTAGCAGACTTGTTTTTTAATGAAAGGTAAAATATTATCTAATAAACAGTACCAAGGAGTTACCGGAGTTTTACAAAAGATGTTGGTGCAAATGGCATGCTCCTTCTAAGCCTTCAAGGGGTCCATAAGTTCGAGGATATCACATATATCAGTTCATCTTTCCTTATACTCTAGCAATATAAATTCTGGATACATTTTTATGTAACATGAGAAATGCAATCACAATCATTAACCCTTCAAACATCCTCCTATTCCATTCTACCCATATAGCCCACAATACACACAACAGAATATTATTCTATACTCGTCTAAATTTCTTTTTAGTTTCTCAGTCTTCTGTCCATTTCAGCTATAAAGCAGCTGCTCCACATTCCTAGGCATCACCCACTGCATTCCATAAAGATTAAAGAACATATTCCATACATGCCAGGCCAAATTGCAGTGAATGAAGGTGTGACTAACTGATTCAACGGCCTGTTCACACATAGCACATCCGTTACATAAGTTAAGCCGTCTTCTTTGTAGATGATCTTGTGTTACACAAGAGTCTAAGCTGCAACCCACTCTAAACAAGTCACTTAAGGTGGAGCTAGCGTTTTCCAAATTAGATTCCAAGGCCAATTTCTGCGTCTAGGCTCATCTTGTTTCAATAACATCTAGTAAAAAGATCGAGCTGAAAATTTTCCTTTATTTCTCCTATTCAGATGATGACTTCTCCGCATAATTTTAGGGCGTGATTTATGTATTTTTTCTATTTCCACCCACAACACAAGTGATCCTTAGTGCTCTTCTCCCCCCTGCACCCAATGCCTCCATTATTCCTGCGGGTGGAAGTTGAACTTCAAAGGGTTATCACCACAAAGCAATTGAGTGTTAACTCTTCCCCTTTCGCTTCCTCGCTCCTAGAACTGCAGAATACGCGGAAAATCTGCTTTAACTTGAGATCCTTCTCCCTTTTAGAAGGAGTCTAGGACACTTTAACATGTTCAGTCAATACTGCTCTTTTCTCCTCCAAACCCACTTCTCCTTCCTCTCAATAGTGATATTACAGATTCTTGCGGGCCAATCAAAAAAGAATGCAACACCATCTTGCTTTATATATTGTTGTTTATGATTGATCTGAGGTCCTTGTGTCATTTTTATCCAGTCATATTTCTTATGTTTTGCTAAACTTTCTGAATAATGCAGGGCAGGGATTATGGTGAAAGACAGATTTCGGTAGAAGCTGTAAGCCTTGCTGGTGAAGCTGAAATAGAGAAAGATAAAGGTGTTTATGTCGGTGTAGAAGATGATGACGAGATTGATGACGGTGCCGAACAGCCTGATGAAGGTTTGACAGACATATGGAATGAGATGTCATTTGCTCTTGAATTCTCAAAGGTACATTTATTTGATTTCGTATTCAGCTCCACAATCAGAACTTTGATAATTTTGACCAATATAGCCATGAAAAATTCTCTTCTTTGCTAGATTCTTGCCACTATATATGTGAGATTAAAGTGTGTTCTGGATAATTTCTAGCAATTTAGGACAGACTTGATAATTCTTTGTGCAGATAATTCTAGTTTATCAGCTTCTTTTAGGTGTTTCCATTGTTTATTATGTACCATTATTTTCCCTGCTAAGATTTTAAGCCTGAGCATGCAATTTTTGTAGGCATATCACTTCATCAGAAAAGGCTATCAACTTTCCAGTTGCTCCAACTTTCAAATGCATCCTTGATGTTTAGCACTGTAATCTGTATGCACTTCTGAAATCATATTAGAATATATTGCTTGCAGTGCCTTTCTGGTAGCATCTTTAAGAAACATTTGCTGTATCGACATTTATCTATTTACCAAATCACCCTACAGTTGATTTTTTAAACCACACGTGGAGTTGTTTGTACATTTGATCACATGAAAACACACTTGCTGTTGCAATTTAAAGAGAGTATTTCTTCTAATGTTTAGAGTCAACCGTTTACCTTTCTGTTTATCTAAATTGATTCTTTCCTGCCAATCAGATATCTATATTAATATTAATATTTGAACTCTGTTGCATGTAAAATAGGATGTTGCTGCTGAACCTTCACCAGATGAGCATACAGTTGAAGAGGAGGACGAGTGTGATCATTCCTTCATCTTGAAAGATGATATTGGTTACGTGTGTCGTATATGTGGAGTCATTAAGAGAAGTATTGAAACCATCATAGAATTTCAGTATTCGAAGGTCTGGCTGTCAATCCTAGATCATCTTTTGCTTTGGATCTTGTTCTTTACACCTTTTAGAAGCATGGAAAAAAATTAGTGCATTGATCGTCATTATTCTGTGGTAACTGTTTGGTTGCTAAATCATCTGAACTGCTTTTGACTGATATTATGTTGTGTAACATCTGTCATTTGGTGTCACCTAGTTTGTTGTCGTCTTTGATTGTCCAAGGAGTGCACATTTTTTGGTATTTCATTCACTAGAAAATGGAACTTTTTATATTTTTAGAAAACTACAACATCAGAAGGAAATGAATGATGATTTTGTTACTAAAGTAGAAATTGTATGGCTTCTTTCACAAGTGATATGGGTGTTGAACAAGAATTTTCTGGGAGGTGGTTAAGTTATCAAAAGCTTTGATTAGCTCATTGTTGTGACCCTGCCTTAACAACTCTTGAGGTAACATTTTGGGCAGGTTTAGTACAAATCATTGACTTAATTAGATGTCTTTTAGTCCAAGTATCTGGAATTTTTTTCAAGGGCATAATTTTGATTTTTTTAACAGGCCGCCAGGAGTACAAGAACATATCACTACGAAGGTCGGTCGGTAAAGGATATAGGGCCTACTGAACTCCTCCCTGATGGCATCATTCCATCTGATGACATTGATATGACTGAAATTTGTGTTCATCCAAGACATAGGAAACAAATGAAATCTCACCAAGTTGAGGGATTTAATTTTCTTGTTAGCAACTTGTTGAGAGATAAAGGAGGCTGTATCATGGCTCACGCCCCTGGATCTGGCAAGACTTTCATGATAATCAGCTTCCTACAAAGCTTCATGGCTAATAATGATAGAGCTAGGCCTTTAGTTGTGTTACCTAGAGGAATCTTAGGTACATGGAAGAAAGAGTTCTTGAGGTGGCAGGTGGATGAAATTCCCCTCTATGACTTCTACTCAGTAAAAGCGGATAATAGATCTCAACAATTGGAAGTTCTGAAGCAATGGTCACAGGAAAGAAGTGTTCTGTTTCTAGGCTATAAGCAGTTCTCAACAATTGTGTGTGACAATGTTGGTAGTGCGACTGCAGCTGCTTGTCAGGAGATTCTGCTGAAGTGCCCGTCAATTCTCATTCTTGATGAAGGGCACACTCCGCGCAACCAAGACACTGATGTTTTGACTTCACTTGAGAAGGTCCAGACACGCCTGAAGGTGGTGCTTTCTGGCACATTATACCAAAATCATGTTAAAGAGGTCTTTAACATTCTGAACCTTGTGCGTCCAAAATTTCTCAAGCTGGAAACATCCAGAAGCATTAAAAGGACAATCCTAAGCAAAGTGGCAAGCTCAAATAGAAGGAACCTCCTGAAGAAAAGTAATGACAATGATTTTTATGAGCTGGTGGAGCATACACTGTTAAAGGATGACAATTTCTCAAGGAAGAGTGCTGTCATACTAGGTCTGCGGAAAATGACCGAAAAAGTGCTTCATTATTACAAGGGAGATTTCCTCGAAGAACTTCCAGGATTGGTGGATTACACTGTCCTTCTAAAGCTCCATCCTAAGCAGAAAAGTGAAGTTTCAGAGCTGAAAAAACTGGGAAGGAAGTTCAAAATCAGCTCTGAAGGAAGTGCACTGTATGTGCACCCACAATTGAAGAGCCTTTCAAGAAACTGTTCTGTTAAAGATAGAGTTGATGAAGAGAAGATTGATACTCTATTAGAGAATTTGGAATTGAGGGAAGGAGTGAAGGCCAAATTCTACCTGAATCTGCTGCAGCTGTGTGAAACAAAAGGTGAAAAAATGCTAGTGTTTAGCCAATACCTCTTGCCTTTGAAATTCTTGGAGAGGTTGACGGTTAAGACTAAGGGTTACAGTTTGGGGAAGGAATTATTTATGATCACTGGTGATACAGACGGGGACATCAGGGAGTCCTCAATGGAGCGATTTAACACTTCACCGGATGCTCGTGTTTTCTTTGGTTCAATTAAGGCATGTGGTGAAGGAATATCACTTGTTGGGGCATCGCGAATTATCATATTGGATGTGCATCTCAACCCATCAGTAACCCGTCAAGCAATAGGACGTGCATTCCGACCAGGGCAGGAGAGGAAAGTATACACTTACAGATTGGTGGCCTCAGAGTCACCTGAGGAGGAAGATCATGCAACTTGTTTTAAAAAGGAGTCTATTGCAAAGTTATGGTTCGAGTGGAGTGAGAATTATGCTCAGCCCGATTTTGAGATGGAGACTGTCGATATCAACAACTGTGAAGATTTGTTCTTGGAATCATCACGTCTTAATGAAGATTTGGTGGCTCTGTACAAAAGGTCAGTGAGAGCTACTTCCTCCTAATGAAAACTTACTATGTTATTTTGACGTTTATTTCTGATTTCTTTCTTCATTTTCAGGTAGATAGTGATTGAAAAGTATCAAACAGCTCCTCAAGTGCAGATGTGGTCGTCTAACAAATGGTGGATCCATTCTGCCATTGAAAGCTTTAGAGATCTGACAGGAAATGTTGTGTTATTAGTTGCAGACTGCATGTTAACTATCTGACAATTAGTTTTGTTCAAATTATGTCGAAGTTCAAACTGATTGTAAATATTTTTCCATTTCTAAAACTTCTTGTTTTGTTTAAATCTCTTCATTGCGCCTCCTCTTTAGCACTAATCTCTAAAAAATGCTACAGATAGAAATCTGAAATGAAATTAGTAGACCTTTCACCAAGGTTCCTTTGCTATTGCTCCCCTCTCTCGTTGTTATTATTTTTGCGCCTCGAAAGGACTGGTTTGAATCATGTGGTTTATTAAGCTTGATCAACAGAGAGAGATCTATCATCCTAACCCTCTTGGTAAACAGTGGAAACACAAGATTTGGTATGAACCTGTCTCTCAAACTTCTGCTTGGGGATAAAAAAGAAGAAGAAGAGACTATGTGGGACTAGGTTGAGGGTAAGATATAAGAAAATGTAGTATATAACAAATTCCCAACTAAACTACAACAGTTACGCGTCAATAATTGGGATTGACTATATAATAAACTCCACCTATCAAAAATTATAACATCTTTTACAGACTTTACAGATTTTAACAACTTATACCCAACCAATAATTTGATATATTACAACAGTGATCAATGAGACTGTTACTGTCAGCTTCAAACTAAGCATCCAATGGAAGATGAATGTTGATGTACTCAAAACTTACAGTTTAATTCTACAACACATACAAAATCATGTAGCAGATGGTAGGAGCCAAAATGGTTGCTGCCTATTCCCAGAATCCAAGCAGTTGAATTCTGCTGTTTCAGGGACCATAGTAGTAGGTGCTGTACTATAAATGTCATCTGCCCTTAATGGTACATAACTAACGTGAGTCTCGATGGACATAGGTAGGTTGCTTCCTTCACCTTGCTGCAGCCCCAATGTAAGTGAAACTCCATTGGGTAGTACATTTCCACTTCCAAAACTACCAAATTCTGAGAATCTATCGTTGCTTTGAACAAATGCGTCCTGAAAAAGGGTGCAATTATCCATAGCAGGCAGGGGTTCGCCTGTTTGATTTTCCATTCCAGATTGACTTTGAGTTTCTGCATTACTTGCTCCCTCCATTTCTACATCAGCTTCATGGTTAGATTTTGACTCCAGGATTTGGCCACTATTGTACTGCTCAAATTCTGAAGCTGCATTCTGGTGCAATTCTCCTCTTTCTTCAACTTTTGAGTCTTTTGTTGCAAGTCTGGGGGCAACATCCGATGAAGAATTTGAGTCTATTTTAGCATCACCAGCCTCTTCTTTGTACATTTCCTCAACCATGGGTTTCCAAAGACGCACCCGTGCATTTATGAACCAATTTGATACCTGAAACATGACACCCATTCATCAATGAAATATTGAGCCACGACCAAATGTCCATTAACACAAATGCATATGATTTTTGTGATTGGCAAATGCCTGCTATTTTTGAACCAAACGAACTTTTCTTTAAGAAACTATTGACTTTGTTCAGTGCACAAAAGTCAAATTTAAGAACTTTGTGTTACTGTACTGATGCAGGAAGGAGCCCTCTGCCACACGATTCAGTTGACTTAAAATTTTAGAACTCATCTTCAGTAAATTTCCCGTCTGTTAAAACCAATCATTCTTAAGAAACGAATGAACATCTAAAGATTTTATACAAACTCAGCATTTTACGGTGCTCATGGTAAGAAAAGTGAAGTTTCAACATGTGTATACACTCTTTGCATGAACAAAAAATTTGGCTCCAGTTTCCAGACCATCCTTTAAGTTAATCCCATGTATGGATTAATCCATGTGCCTGAGTTCTGTCTGTAGGTTCAAAATAGGATAAATGTACTCACTAAAGTAAGACTAATGGAAAATGTTCCAGATACAAAAATACACATGCTGAAGAAAATATGTCAGAAAGACTTTATACCTGACTTCTCGTTAAGCCAGTTTGCCTTGCTAGCATAATTTTGTCAGAATCTTTCGGGTAGCTGGAAAAGAGAAACAATTACAAATTAGACGACCAAAGTTCTTTTAAGGGGATAAATTGGATGACTGAAGTCTCCTAACAATACAAATTCAAGAAAAAGCTTAATAACGTGTGCTAGATGCTGTCTAAATTATCAACTTACGGATGAAGAAAGTGCTCAAAGAGCCAAGCACGCAAAACTGAAACAGAGCTTTCAGGCAATCCCCTCTGAGGCCTCCAGGCATGTTGTTGCATCATACCAAGCTGCTGCAGGGCTCTCTGCTGTCTAATATGCTGATCCACAAAACGCAGGCGTGATATTCCAATCACTTTGCTGTTTTCTGAAGCATCTTGCTCTCCAAGACTTCTTCGTGATGCTCGAATCTGATCGCAGATTGCATCACGCAAGCAACGGAAGTGTCGGGAAATTGTCTGGAGAGCAAGAGCTGTGTATGGTTTAGCTGCTCCATCTCCAGATACCACATCAAATGATGAAACCACTATTTGCATCTGATGATAATATTGTCTGTACCTTCTATCAATCTGTGACAATACACCATAGTTCAACTTCCACTTTATGCAAATTACAGATGGCAACAATGATAACATACCCAGTGTAATCCCACAAGTGAGGTCTGGGGAGAGTAGGATGTACACAGACCTTATCCCTACCTTTGTGGGGTAGAGAGGTTTGTTTCTGATGGACCCTTGGCTCAAAAAAATGCAATACCATGATAAAAAGAAAAAATTGACAGCAAAATAGCAAGATAAACCGAACAAATGAAACAACAGGTAATAGCGAAAATTAGGAGAAAAAGATACTACGCCTATACTACCTAATACTACAACGCTTGGCTACCTATACTCTTCTATCCTTACCCGACCTCTAAATTTTCCTAAGGTCATGCCCTCAATAAGCAAATCTCAGAACTCTCTTATATTCTTGACATTTGCCCCAAAATTACAAATCTAGACACGTACTAGAGCAATTGAAGGAAGAATACACATTCAGGAATAATACCTTCTACAAAGGTAAAAACTGCAGCCTAATTGTGAACTCTCAATACCATCAGTGCATTCATAAAATTAATTACTAGAAATTCTGACAAAAGTGGACAAGTAAAAAGAAGGATGCCAATATACTAGAAATTCCCTTCATTAAATGAACACAAATAACCTCTCTACCTCCAAAGGTAGAGGCAAGGTCTGCGTACCACTACCCTTACCAGACCCCACTTGTGGGATTACACTGGGTATGTTATTGTAACTTAACATAAATAACCATAATCCTACACTAGGAATTGACTATTTTCCCAAGATAGATACAACACCATGGTATCACCCATGTTTCCATCATGTTCTCAAGAAACTGAACATTTTGCAGGCCTTTCCACAAATTTATGCCACTGAGATTAGCTACCAAGCTACACTTCTAGTGTCATTCTAGCAGCAGGGAGAAAGAAAGGGAGGGGGGAAAGGAAAATAAATAACTATAGCTGTTTTTGAATTAACAATGCCTTGGTGCAGATTTCTTCAACCATCATTGCCAACATCGCCAGGTAAATCTGAGGACCCAAGAGTACATCTTGTATCATACTGCAGTTAGTCATGCCTTGTAACCATTAACTTTACCATTTTAGAGAAGCCACTCATTGGAAATATAGTAATGATACTGCTATAACAGTTAACACACTATTAGTATCCTATGAAGAAAACTAAGTTATTGTATTACCAAATTCATGGAAATATATGTAAGAACAGCTTTCAAAATGCTGTATGGAAGTCGAAATTTCATCAGATAATATGCTTTATTCATGGTAATTTCCTCCGTCAGATAATAGTATATCTATTTCATCACAGTTAAAGGTCCTCTCAGACAAGTTAGTCAACGGAAGATGAATGTGGACAGTCGAAGAAGTCCTTAACCTACTGCAGCCACTAGTTTGACTCCTTTTACGCAATTATCAATTGAAATAAGAAAATAAAAATTTGTGATGAAGTGAATTAGAACCTCGAAAACCATCAAAACTGATACACAAAAAAATATTTTCCATAGGTCATACCTCATCCAGCATTGACAGAAGTTTGGTCAGTTTGTTCTGCACTTCTTGCTTCTCGGTAGCTGAAAGTTCACTTTGGTTGTTTTTGGACTCATGAGGATTTGAACCCCCATTTGCAGGAGTATCTGATGATATATTTTTTGAGTCCACATCAGACTCTCTGGAATCCTTTGTCAACTCTTTCTTAGAATTTTGCTCCTTGATGGCCTTTCTGACACTAACAACCTCATCAAGCAAATATTGAGCTGCTTTCAAATACTTCGAGCTGGGAATGATCCTTGCAATACTCGACGTACCATATGGAGAATTATACCCTTTCATAGCATCCAAGTCCCTTCCAGGATAATCCGGAGGAAAATAATCTGCATTTCTTTGTTCTTTTGGTTGGGAATTATCACCATCTCCCAAGGACATGTTAAAACCGCCACCTTGGTTAGGATTCTGAGATTGGACATGTGAAATTCCAATTCCAGATGGTATATTGGAGCCAAGACTGAGGGATAATCCTTGACCCTGCACATTTTGTGCAACTTGAAAGACATTATCAGCTAGCATCTCATTTCTGCTATCTCTCCATGAAGAAAAATCCTGAATCCCCATCTGCGATCCTCCAAGATTTGACAATATTTCTTGTTGGGATGTGTTGGAAGACGTGGCTCCTATAGATGGGATATCGATGCAGCTGTGTTGTTGTTGGGAAGTACCCGTCAACATATCTGAATATGCCCCAGAAGAAGAATAGTTCATGAATACCATCATGTTTTCTGGAGCATTTGAAGCTTCTGAATAAGACTCAGGCAAAGATTGCCTAAAATATTGAAATGTCTGATCAGCATCTCTTTGATTGTTTGGACTAGGAAAATAAGTCGCCATCTGTGGTACTTTTCTCAATAACCTTTTTACTTGGAGATGATTAACTATCGAGTTTCAAATACAAGGTTGACTATCAAATTACAAACTCCTGCAAACAGAAAGTTAAAGATTTCATTGACATGAAAATGACGAGCACTATGTCACTAAACTATGTAGAAACATGAAATTAATTAGTTAACACATTGGTAGGGGTAAGCTCTGCGTACATTCTACCCTCCCCAGACTCTACTTGTGATTATATTTTGGGTATCTTGTTGTTGTTTGTTGTATTGGTTGAACTCTTATCCATGTTTTACACGATTTGCCAATTTCAAACTCTAGGAAGATGATCCGAAAACATGATCAAAGACAACGACGAATGTCAAACATCAAAATCTGTTGCAACTGCTGCACATGTTTATTTATAGATGCTTCACTTTTACATGCTCTTCAGTAAAATTAAAGCGATTTCCAATCAAAATTCAAACCCAACTAACAACAACATAATAACGCAAATGGAGTCTGGGAAGGGTAGGATATACAATGACCTTACCCCTACCTTTAGAGAAATTAAAAATCAACTCAAACATTAATAATAACCAATAACATATTGAAACACCCATCTTTCCCAATTCTTATACCTTCCAAAACTCCAAGCCTAAGCAGACAACAAAACAAAATATCCATACCAAAAAGTTGAGAATCCATTAAACAAAACTAAACCCTGTAACAACATAATCTGTTCTGAAATCTGAACCCATTCAATAATAAAATTCAGCAGCAACCATTTCCCAATAATAGTCACTTTTTTTATAAAAAAAAATATAATTGGGGGGAGAGGATTACAAGATAGTGAATCTAAAATATACCAATAAAATTGAAAATTCAGATTCAAAGAGCTAGTAAAATTTCCAAATAACAACAGTAACATGAAAGCAACAAATTGGGAATTACTAAATTACTACTACTATTATGTAGTACTATTTCTTTTCTTCTTTACTTGCCACTGACAAGAATCCATTTGTTTTGTGAACAAAGTCAAAATAGAGAAAATATTTTAAGTATAAGTACTAATCTTTTACCTGAAAACCTGCAATATTTGTGTCTTCTCTGGGGAACAGAAAAGCTTCAATTGACCAAATTGAAAACAAAAAATCTGATCCCTATACTCAAATTATCATATTTTTTTCTAATTCTCAGGCATAACACAAATCAAAATGACCAAAAAATAAGAAACTTCAAAGACCCCAAGAAAAAAATGAAAAGAAAAATTAAATCTTTAATACAAAGTAGTAGTACAAGAAATCATCACTCCTGTAGTACTCTTGGTAACTTATCATATATTCTCTATCCATCATTTTATCTATATTTTCACACGTGAGAGTTTCACAGAACCATACAAAATATCACACGTGTACACATCTCTCTCTAAATTCACTTTTCTTTCTCTCTCTATATCTACATGAAAGCTCCAAATAATGTTCTTTATCAAGAAAAAAAAAATTATGAACTTTCACTTTCAATCTCTATCTTTTTTCCTTAATGGGGTTTTTATCCTTCAACTTTTGTTGTTGTTGTTGTTAACTTGTTAGTTTTAGTTTCTTCAATTATTATTATTTAATGTTTGGTTAAGGAGTGCAATCTCTAACTACCAGTTGGTATGTAGACCTAAAATTAAACCTGCCTTAGCTTCTTTTTCTTATCTTTTAGTATATTTTTATTTCTAAGTTTCTGTTATGTTCCTCTCATCTTAAGCATGTATAGAAGGTATGTTTTGTTGCAATATCCACTATACATAACTTCCCTAAGATGTTTATGAGAGATAAAAGATAATAATCTCGAGATATAATTTAGGGTTACATTTGATTTGGGATTGTTCAGCATATCGTTATTAAGTTGAGATATATCATAAGTGTAACTATAAGCTAATAATTACATCATTTAATTAGTTTGGAATATAATAATTCTGAAACTAATTAATACTCATAATCAAACTTACAACAAAATAATCTCATATTTTAACTCAAAAATATCTGCACTATAAGATATTTCAATTCCCACCATCGTACCAAACGACCCCTTAATTTTAACCATGAGGGGCCAAAGTTTTTTAAGTTTAATACATATATAAACATGGATCAACAAGTTGAAATATTATTAAAGAGTTGATCGACACTTTTTATATATGAAAGAACTTTTATGTTCACGAGATTTGAACTTGAGATTTTTAATTAACGGTGGAGCAATCTCATTTATAAGAAGCCTTGCTACTAATCAGAGTATTAAATAAAAGTCCTATTTGTGAAATTTGTTTATTATTATTTGTGTACTACTGAGGTCATATTAATTTTTTCTTGTACTATTTGTCAAACTTTTGAAATTCATGCCAAGTCAAAACGGGATTAAAGAAGATCCTTTTTCAATCAATGAGTCATTATTAGTACTACAGTAATTTTACTGTCACTCTTTTTCTTCCATAATAATAAGACAATAAATCAAGAACTCCAAGGTGTGTAAAATTAGATAATATCACATTTAATTGAACTTTAAGATATTTGTTACATATTTTTCTCGAATATTAAGTAGCAAAGGGCGGCTTAACTAAAATTAGTTAACTGGATAATTAATTACGTGATCTAGAGACCCATTATAGCATCTTGCTGGTTGCTGCTTTATCTAGCTCCATCATTTTGATTCAGATAATATTGTACTTTTGTTACTTTTTGTACATGGAAATATCATGTATTAATATGTGTTCGAGCTACTCCTAAAATTTGACAGTATATAATATGAGTTGTAACTCAAGTTTTTGATTTTTTTGGTTACGCCAAACACAACTCAATTAACATCTTCTATATACTAAGTACGTGTTAAGGATCTGACAATGATAAGTAATTTGGTAACATGTTAAATTGATGCTCCACTAATTTGCTATTACGATAATGTAAAAAAAAAAACTTTAGATTATCATTGGATATATAACTTAAATCCACTGATTAATTCCCCCTCACCACAATATGACGTAGTAGAAAAAAACAAATGCATATTGCCAATTGAAGCACACCATCTATACGTATCTATTGATATTAAAGGCTTAAAACAAGCAATTAATTAAATGAATTTAGTAGAGTTAGTTGAGTGTTGATACCAAACACCATTATATAAATTCATGCACCTTAATTAAGATATGACTAAAGGCCGGCATTTTAGCTTATTATAAATCCAAATAAAAACATTAAATAAAACCACTATGACTTTGTCTTGTATATTTCTGTTAAATTATTGATATGATTGTCGGTTTTTCAACTAAAACGGGATTATATGTATGTAAAAAATTTAAAACATGGCCACCTTAACATGAATACTCATAACTTAACCAAATTGATTAAACACGTGGCGGCAATCAATTGGAAATAGTGTTTTTGATTACCTACTGGGGGGGAGTTTGTCTCATTTAATTAGAAGTAATTTATATTTTCGATTTCAAACTTCTTGATGAGATATTGGGACCCGTTAAAACAAGAAGACTACTATATATGTAGGTGAATTCGTGTTATGTTGAAGGCAAGTACTATGCAGGCTGCTCGGTTGATGTGTATAATTGAGGGCCAATTTGCGACAATTTGGATCGTTTGGTAGGAAATATTAGAAAAAATAGTTCTTGTATTATGTATGATATTATTTAGTGTTATATTTGGTAGGAATTTTGGGTCTATATATAATTAATTCGTGGATTAGTTATAACTTATACGTCCTACATGGTATTATAGGATGTATAACTAATTAATATCTTCTATTCGGTGGTATTAGTGATACATAAAATTTAATATCATGAGATTAATCTATAAAAAGACAAAAATAACCCTCAAATCCTTTTAAGTTTTAACCATTTTGTTTACTTTCTTGATTTTATGTTTACATTTGTACTTAGTTATTTAAATAAATTAGCTTACAAATTTTATTATTTAGAGAGAGTTGTTTAATGCTAAAATAAATCCAACACATCTTAATAGAATATTTGAAATGTGAGTTGTTTAACATTTAAAAATTGAAAAGCCAAATATACCACCACAAAACATTGTGATCTTAATGAATGTATTATTTGTTGATATATATATATATGTGTGTGTGGGGTTTTCTAATTATTTGTATTTTAAACAATTTCTAAAATTGCGCGCATACATATTAAAATTACAACTTGCAATTTTTATGTGTTAATGTACATGGCTTATTCGATTTTACTATTGTTTACCGTCTTTTCGGTTTTAAAAGTAGATGGTCTATCTTTTTTAAATTGAAAATTGACGTTTTGCGATTGATCAATTTATTAAGATGACAATTATTTACCCAGAAATAATATTCAAGTCAGAAAATAGCAAACATGACAACAAAATTTTCTTCTATTAGCTAGTTAATATTGTCCGATAGTTATCTATCTTGACCCAAACACATGAAATAGAAAAATTGATAATAATTTGAGGGTATATTGAAAAGAGATTTTTTTTTTTATAGAGTTTTAATTCAAACACAAAATGAGGTGGGAAATAATGAACCAAACATTTGATAAAATAAAATAAAATTTGCATTAATAATTCATGCACTACTACTCCCTGTATTATTAATTTTTGCGTCCCTAATTCCTGCATTATTAATCATTGTACAAACGACCCCTTAGAGTCAATGGGCTTATTTGAATCCTCTTTGACGAAAATTATATTTCTATTTTATATATTTAACAAAATTATTTTTAATGCATATATATTTTTTCATTTGATGTCTAGTTCCTGCATTGGAGTCCGACTATTCCAAATTCACTTCGCGCAGAGGCCCATTAATGAGAAGCATTCACCAACAAGGATTTTTCATATACATGGCTTCAACCGGAGACATGTGATCGAAGGAAGAAAAACCCTATCTCTGTTGCACCTTTATATTGTTGAAATCTTATGCAAATATTAAAGTATTAATTATTCTTATTTCCAAAATCAAACACTTAAACCTTTTATACACTGGCTAGTAGTTGATATATTTAATTAAGTAATGTATGATCATCTCTTATTGAGGAGCTCGAAAAGAATAAAAGATACATATAACACTACAATGTTTGTTCTCATTTAAAGACAATTATGTGAATTAAAATTTTCAACACGAATGTTTATTCTCTTTCTTAGATTTCACAAAATTGAATCATAGGGATATTTTGTTTGTAATTATTTTTTGTTCTTTACTAGTAATTATTTTTAATTATTTAGATATAAATAAACTTCATATTTTCAAAACTAAACATTTTAATTGTCTTATAAATAAAAGTATTACTTAAAACCAATATTTGTGCAGAATTTTAGGGGTCGTTTGGTTGGGAACAAGTTATCCCAGGATTAGTTATCATGGGATAAGCTATTCTGGGATAACTTATCCCAGCATGTATATGGGATAACTTATCCCATTACGATAATATAAATGGTGGGATAAGTTATCTCAAACATGTCAACCAAACAAGATACAAAAAATTATCCCATCACTATTTATTTTTATCCCTCACACCAAATGATCCCTTATAGTATAAAGGGACTTTATTGTATAATTTTAAAATACGATAACTGCATTTACTAATCATATTACAAAAATATTTTATTTATATATATAATTACCCTTTAAATATAAATTTCCCCTTGTTGATGAATATCAATTCCTCCCCATTGGCCCATTGACCCATTGGGTGATGTGAGTAATGATGTGGAAAAATTTTGTTTCCTAGTCATCTCATAAAATCATAATTTGTTCAATCTGTTTATGTTTTGACAGGTTAATAATCTTCTTATTTTATTAATTGGATTCATTTTAGTCCGCTTAGTTCAGACCATTTTAAACGTGGATTGATATTTAGCCTAAATTAATTCATGAGAATTTTTGACTGAAGAATTTTAAGGATTTTTAAAATGGGAAAATTGTATATAATAACAAACTATTAATTCAAATTAAATGTTATAAATATAGTTTGATTTAATTGTACCTCATAGCAAACTGTTGCTATTTCACCTCTCTCCTGGTGAATCTCGCTCGCCACTCTTGTTCTCTCCCTCACCTCTCTCGTTTTTTATACAAACGCAAGTGTATAAAGTGCGTTTGTGTTTGTATAAAGCGAGAGAAAATTGTATATATACATATATTTTCATTCCCCTCTCCCAGATCTCGCTCTCTCACTCGTCTCTCTCACTTTATACAAAAACGCAAATGTATAAAATGCGTGAAAATTGTATATATACATATATTTTCGTTCCCCTCTC
>JAJOOR010004368.1:0-35542 GCA_036250505.1 Solanum acaule
GGTTGCTTGCCCCCCCCCCCCCCCTCCCCAAAAAAAAAAGTAATGGACCCCAGAAAATACATGCCTATTTCACAGTGTTATCAAAGGCGAAAAGCGCAACTCTAAGGTCCGTTGGGGCATTAAGAACAATTAAAATGTGGGCTTTAATGAAAAAAAGCGCAAAGGGAGAAAAACATACAAATATATATGTTTAGTCCAAGACTAATAATTATAAACATGAATGACAAATATATGACCAAAGAAATTGAAAAAAATTATGAAGTGAAATATCTTGTTTAGTGTCACTTCTTTAGAAGAGGCTCATTGGCAAGGAAAATTTGCCTTAGAACCTTGCGGATGACACTGAAGCGCACATAAAGCGAGGTGAAGTGCTCAATACGTTTTGAGCCTCTCTTCAGGGCTTAAGCGCGCCTATGACTACACTGCGCTATCATTATCTTTTGAATAAAGTTCTGCCATGCATTTCCAGTATGACTGAATAAACTTTTATGGTTCCATATACGTCTGAATCTAACTGTTACAGTTTATAGCAGAAAGCCCTGAAGAGTGTAATGATTTTTTATTTATTTTTTTGGAAAAGGTGAAGGTTAAGAGTGTAATGATTAATTTAGTGTCATTTCTAGTACAAAAATTCTAATTACATGCATTTTCTTTTTCTTTTCTTCTATGCGTTCATGCTGTCACTAAATGGGTTAGTCTTGCATAAACATGAATGATGAGATTAGGGTGTCAAATGGACGGGTTGAGTTGAATTTGGGCTTGTTAAAAAGGTCTTAGTTAATGGCCTGCCCAAAAGTTAACTTGGGATGAAATGGGCTAAAAATCGGGTCATAACCCAACCCAATTCATACTAAGTTATATATTCTTTGTTTGTTTTCTTATAATTTGTTTGAGTACCTAATAAAACTTTTTCCCTTATATTTTGACTATATATAACATGTCAAATTAAAAAAAGTACTCCCTCTATCCCAATTTATGCGACTTACTTTCCTTTTTAGTCGGTCTCAAAAAGAATGCCACATGTCTATATTAAGTAACAATTTAACTATAAAATGTCTGTTTTACCCTTAATGAAATGATTTACAGCCACACAAATTTCTATCATTCATTTTGGACCACAAGTTTTAAAAGTCTTCCTTTCTTTCTTAAACTTTGTGCCGGGTCAAACTACCTCACATAAAATGGGACGGAGAGACGGAGGGAGTATATTTTAAAATATTTAAACAAAGTTTCTCATGGGTCAATCTGGGTTGCATATCAGCCCAGTTTCAAAATGGGCTGAATTACGTGATGATTGCTTCAAATAGCTGCCTACGTGATGATTGCTTCTGTTTCTTGTGAAGATGTTCTTTCACTTTGCTGTTTCCAAACTTCCCCAGCATTCTAAGACTTCTCCCCCCTGTTTTGCAATGTGATTACGTTGAAGCAGATTTTGGTTGAGGTTGCTAATGGTAATTCAGCCGGTGGTGTGAATTCTTTTCATGAAAATGGAACGGCAGATAATGGAACTGTGGCTCTTGTGAAACCATCTCAGCCTAACTTCTCAAATGCCGAAGGGTTGTCTCTGAGCAAAGGTTCAACTAGAAATGGCACTGCAGAGTTGTCGCAGTCACAACAACTTGCTTCTTCAGGAACAGACAAGACCTACGGGAGCAGTGGTGTTAGTACGAGGGGATCTGCTTGTGGTCTTACAGGGTTGTTGAACCTTGGGAATACTTGCTTCATGAATAGTGCCATACAATGTCTTGTTCATACTCCAGAATTTGCTCGGTACTTTCGAGAAGATTACTATCAGGAGATAAATCGGCAGAATCCTCTGGGGATGGTTGTAAGTTTCAAGACTAACCTATTTGAAAGTAGTTTCTCAAATTTGATCTTGGACAGGTGAAAGGTTTACTAAGAACAGTACCATTTGCTTAGTCACAAAAATTTCTATAGGCTAAAATGTTTTAGCAAGTGTATACATATTGTCCCTAGAGGTGGCTAGGATACTGAAAAATCTGTCAAACTAAATCTGGTAGGGACGTAGGGTGGGATGGGAACCTTTCTGATTAATAATTTAGTCGGAAAATTTATTGACTTTTGACTTTTAATCTAAATGTGTAGGGTGAGCTGGCTTTAGCATTTGGTGATTTACTACGAAAATTGTGGGCACCAGGGCGAACTCCAGTCGCCCCTCGTCCTTTTAAGGCAAAGCTTGCTCGCTTTGCCCCACAATTTAGTGGATACAACCAGCATGACTCTCAGGTGGAGTAAATTATCACCACTTTAACCTTCTATGAGTAGGGCTTCCTTTACACTCAAAATTCTTCTCTTCAGGAACTCCTTGCGTTTTTGTTGGATGGACTTCACGAAGACTTAAATCGTGTTAAACACAAGCCTTACATAAAATCAAAAGATGCAGATGGCCGACCTGATGAAGAAGTTGCTGATGAATATTGGGCAAATCACATTGCCCGAAATGATTCCATAATTGTGGATGTATGCCAAGTGAGTAACATATTGTGAGAAAATGTTAATACCTGACTAATGATGGGTGATACACTTTGCTTCTGCGCTAGTCATTTCAATTGACTAGTTGGATGAGACAGAAATTTTATTATTTAGAAGATTGCTTGATCTAACTGTGAACTTAAGTTCTGGGACTCTTCAGTTTTGATGCCGCACTAGTATCAACACAACGTGGGTGTGGAATTCGTACATGATTTGGTCAATTGATTTTGGATACTTTGACCAAAATGGACAGAGAAATTCGATACAAATACCTATGATTTCTGTTATCCAAACAAAAGCTTAGGTGAAATTGAAGAAAATAAAATAAGCTTGTATATAGAAATTTGCATGTCAGTCTTTTTCTCCTTTTTATCTTCTAGGATTCTCCTCTTGGTCAATACTCCTCGGAATACCTTGTAAGTTTTTTCAGATAATGTCTTATAATTTAGACATGTAACTCTATTTTGCGATATTTGAAATTTGAATTATGTTTGGCCAAATCCCCTTACCCGTATCCTTACCTGGATCCATACCCCCGAATCTTAAAACTTTTGGATCATGAAGATCCGGCCTCTAGATCCACACCTGTATCAACACCGGCACCCAAGTCCGAGCAACTTAGTTGTGTACAACTAAATGAATTGCTTGATCTTTGATTTGCTATATATTTCTGCTTCTGTGAAGTTCTCTTTCCTTTGAAATGATAAAATGTGGACCTAAGCTTGACATTTTTTTTTACTGTACTGTACTTCTGTTATAGTCCAGGTTTTCTTTCTTCAAAAATATCAAGGGCTATTTTCATTCCTCAAGCAAGCAGTTTCAATTTTGTTTAGCCCTTCAAGAGCAAAATCTACCCCCCCTTCCTAGTCTCTCTACAGAGTCTGACATGTAAAAACTGTTAATAGCTTCAGTAGTACTAGTATTTACTTATGTAAACTAAAAAGGGAAGAAAGAAAATAAACAAAAACTATTAAGAATGTTATTTTCCTTACCCTTCTATGGCTATGGAATTTACATGTCCTCTCTGTTTTACAGGGCCAATACAAGTCAACTCTAGTGTGTCCTGTGTGTAATAAAGTCTCAGTAACATTTGATCCATTCATGTATCTCTCGTTGCCGCTTCAATCTGCCACAACCCGTAGTATGACAGTAACAATTTTCACTTGTGACGGAAGTGCACTGCCAGCTGCCTGTACAGTTACTGTACCAAAGCAGGGACGTTGCAGGGACTTGATTCAGGCACTCGGTAATTCTTGTTCCTTAAAGCAAAATGAGAAACTTATGCTTGCTGAGGTTAGTCCTCTGATCACTCAAGTTACCATTTAAGCGTGATATACTTGATGTCTAATTGGGATTCACTTGTTTCTTGTGCTGCTCGTAGATACGCGGTCATTTGATTCATCGTTTTCTGGAAGATCCTCTAATATCTCTGTCTTCTATAAAAGATGATGATCACCTTGCTGCCTACAAGATTCCAAAATCAATAAAGAACTCGAAATTTCTTCAACTAATCCACCGTCGGGAAGAACGGTATGCATAGTTTGTAACTTGTTTGCACCACTATGCACTTCCTATTTTCTTCAGTCTCTTTCCAATTCTCCAAGGCGCTTGTTGATGCTTGATATTCAAAATGCTATTTTAGTAAGAACATAAATGCAATCTTCTCTCTTCTAATTAATGCTGCCTCTTCTTTGTAGTGAAATTGGTATCTCTCAAAGTATTGTTGGGTGGAAGCCTTATGGAACACCTCTTGTTTCACCAATCTGTTGTGATGATGTCATCACAAGGGGCGATATACAGCTGATAGTTCACAGAATGCTCTCGCCTATGCTAAGAACAGAAAATCCAGGATTTAACTGTGTTTCTCGCTCTAAGACAGCAGCAGCCAACGCATCCCGTCTTGCCGCTTCTAGTGAAGCCTGTGTAGACTCTAGTCTAGCAAATGATGATCCAAGACAGAAGGATGTGCCTAGCTCAAAATTGGTGAACTTGGAGAAACTACCTCTGCAATTGGTTGATGAGAATAATGCATGCATTGACCTAACTGTAGGGGAAGATAAATCTGTCAAATTGTCTTCATCGTCAGTGTCAATACTTGTATTTGCTGATTGGTCTCAGAAGCTTTTGGAAAATTATGATACTCGTTACATAGAGAATTTGCCAGAAGTCACAAAGTATGGACCAGCTACAAAAAAAGCTCGAACTGAACCTCTTTCATTGTACAGTTGCTTGGAAGCTTTCTTACGTGAAGAGCCATTGGTCCCTGAAGATATGTGGTTAGTTTCTTCCTATTCTCATTGCTCATGTTGCCAGAATTTTCACAAAAAGGGACATCTATTTGCTCATTATATGCCTGATGTTTATTCATACAATGTTTTTCCTTTTCAAGTGATTGATTATATCAATTTATTGTGCTTAAATGTTAAAGGTATTGTCCTACATGCAAAGAGCGAAGACAAGCAAGTAAGAAGTTAGATCTTTGGAGGCTTCCTGAAGTGCTTGTTATCCACCTGAAGAGGTTTTCCTACAGCCGGTCCATGAAGCATAAGCTGGAAACTTTTGTAAATTTTCCTATTCATGATTTTGACTTGACAAAATATGTGGCCAACAAGAACAACTCTCGGCGTCAGCTCTATGAACTGTATGCACTAACAAATCACTATGGTGGGATGGGAAGTGGGCACTACACCGCACATATCAAGGTGCGTAATTTTGATATGCAAGTAGTTGTCTCTAATCCTTCCTTTAGTTCATTGAAGTTTCTGGCAGCTCTCTTACTGCATTACATTGATGTTAGTCTAAAATTAGAATGATATGGAGCAATCAGTAATTAATTCTTCCAAGTGGTCAGGTCATCATGATTCATGGATACAATCTCATTGAAGGTTGAAATTGGTTAAAATTTCCTTATTGGAGGTTATCTTTCAATTTGTTAAAAAAACAACTCTCATTGTTCTATTGTCAGTTGTCACAGATCCCTCCAGCCGCAGTAACAAGCCTCCTGGTACTAGACCTCAATGTGATTTGTTTGTGTTGCAATATGTATTAGATCAATATTATCTCTCAAAAATGAAAATTGTGCAAATATATCCTCAGAGTTGTACATTCTAATATGCTAGTCTTTCTGTCATGCAGCTTCTTGATGAAAATAGATGGTACAACTTTGATGACAGCCACATATCACCGATTAATGAAGAAGATGTGAAGTCTGCTGCTGCTTATGTGCTTTTCTATCGGAGGGTAAAAACAGATCATCACCATTCTGTAAGTAATGGAACAGTGTCTTCAGCAGGTCAACAGAGCATTTCTTTGCGGAAGTAGTCTCTCACCAATGTAATCAGCTCTCTTGTACAAATCAATGTATTGATTTAGTGAAATACTAGGAAGGAATGCAAGTTTAGGGTCTGAGTTGTTTCGTAATGGCTTCACGAAGTAAAATATGTGTGCAAGTGATGATCTGCCAGGAATACCCTTTGTACCAATCCTAAGAGGAAAGGAAGAAGAAACATTAGAAAAATGAAGGGAAAGCTGAAACCAGTTCTACAAATTGTTCCTCTCTTTCCCTTTTGTTTAGTTCTGGGCTATTCTCAAGTATGGTCACTTTTATTGCATCAAAATAATTAAACTATAGTGACAGTCACTCAACATTACCTGAGTACTCAACTTGACTGAATATTATAGAACAAAAGAGTTGTTTTCAATGATACATAGGCAAAATTGAGTGATTCATTTGTCACATAAAGTAGTTTAGTAATTTCGTCATACTTGCACTAAGTTGGACGAATTTTTCTTTACACAGAAAAATTTAATGATCCTGGTGATAAGGAAAAGAGTGAGTGAAATTACTCCTTATAATTGATATAGCCGGATTTTTTTTTTCCCTTTTTGACTATCATATTATAAGTTTACTTGGACGTGCTTTTATACAATCTTTTATCATTGTTTTTAATCAGATGAAGTTGTTTATATTGTGTTAAAATTTCAGAACTAATTACCCCTTTTGTAATTCCTTCAGATGTTTTTGGAAGGGTGGTCTTGTGAAGATAGAAAACTTATTTTTAATTAGACCTTAGGTTAACATATCAAAAGCAGCATGAAAAGGAAAGTAAAATATTTGAATTTGGTGAGGTATGTTTGGGTGCTCAAAGTGATAGGAGAATTCTGTGAAGTTTATTTTTCTTCCTATTAGAAACTAATTTACAGAAAGAGTGTTGCCAACTACTAGCGTGTAAGAGATATTGTTATTGGTAGGTCAAAGCAAAAATGCAGAATATCATGTCAATAATAACATCATTTTTTTTTCTTTCGCCTTCATTACTATTGGTGCCAACAAAGGGATAATTGCACCTTTGATCCCTCAATTATTAGTAACTTTGCAAGCTTGATCCTTGTAATCATTGATATGTAAATTTTTACCTATTCAATGAATTACAAAGTGGTTAGCCATTTAGTTTTGGATATATAATAAGTAATTGGTAAAGTTGGTGGCCAACTATTAGCAGAAACTAAAAAATAAATTAGTTAATGTACCCACTCCACTCCGTATAAAGAAAGAAATGACAAGGTCAACTAGTTAATACTCCATGGAGCATCATATATCTAATGTCTCTCTCACTAAAATTAAAGATAGAGAGATGAAGGTTTTTGCGTTGTGGTGGTTGTTGTTGTTGTTGGTGGTGCAAGACGTGAAAAGTGAAGATTCATGTACCTCCAATGATCTTAACCTAAAAAACAAACCTTTGTTTGATATTTCTTCATTTCATTGTGTTTCAGTATGGGATGAACAAGGGTATATCCTGAGAGTAAGTAGACAGACTAACAATTATATATATATGGCTTAATACATACATACATACTAATTTGATTGATTGATTGCAGTATCTGCAGACGGATAGAAAAGTATGGAGTTTCGTTATATCAGCACCAAATAGCAATTCATTCATAGGGATGGGTTTTTCAAAAGATGGGAAAATGGTGGGTTCGAGTGCAATTGTTGGATGGGTAAGTAACGATGGGTCTTCCACCATGAAAAGGTATTTTCTAGGTGGAGAATCATCGGCGGAGGTTGTGCCAGACCAAGGGAATCTTGAATTGGTGAATATGACATCTTCCATTATAGCTCAGAATTCAACGATTTATATGGCTTTTCAATTGAACACGCAACAAACACCCACAAATCGATTAATTTACTCCCTTGGTCCTATGGGACGCCTACCTTCTCCCGTCAATTATCAATTGTCACAACATCGGGCACATATCTCCACCTTCTTCGATTATAACTCAGGTACTCACTCCTCGATCTATTATCATACCCAAAATTCGTTCAATTTTGGTTTTATTTATGATTAAGTTTAATTTTGTGAAAAATAATACATAGTCAGTGTGGGGCCCACGCCAAGTCATCAACGCGTTTTGTGTTTGTAATATCCACGTAACCACCTACTTTATCAACCACTACTACTAACTACACCCTATTTTTGAAATAAATTTACGTAATAGTAATTATTTTCCTATGTTTTATCCTTAATATTAAATATTATTCTCTAAATTATTTTTCAAGAGTCAATATTAAATATCAATTAATAAGAATAGTGTGATAAAATATCTATATTAATAATTATTTTTTTAATGAATATGCTCAATTAAAAGTTAGAAGTAAAAATAAATGAAGGAAATAATAATACTACCAAATAGAGCCGTCAAAACAGGCTTAGCCCATGGGGCCGACCCAATCCAACCAGTTAGTGGGGTAGAGTCGAGATAAAAATTTTCAAGCCCATTTAAAACTAGAGCTTGTAAGCCTGACTCATATAAGCCCTTGAGGCTTGATCGGGGCCGGGCTGGGATCGGCCCATGGGCCAAAACTTTAGATAACTTACAATAATCTCACTAGTATATCATCTAATTACTTAAATACACGTTATGTTGTAATATTATGAATCTTACCAGATTTTGGTACATCCATATACATGTATCTCGGAATATATGAACTTAAAATTAGGTTAATTTGATCTAGATACACTCTATCCAATTAGATTCACATGCATCTAGGATTCATAAATAGATCCCGCGCCCTCGCCTCCTTCCCATCTTGCTTGTCACTCTCTTATCTCACTCGCGTATATGGTATGCGAGAGCGAGATACATGTTAATTACACTAGATTTTTTGCTAGTGTTATTGAAACAACATCATTTTTTGCCATATTTGATTTGAAAATCTTCTCATTTCCTTGATGTTATAGAATTATAAGTTTGAAAAGAAAAAAAATAAAGAAAAAAAGAAGGGATAGCCCGCCCCAGCCCTCAACCCTTCTAGGGTTGGGTTGGGTTGGGTTGAGCATTTTTAGGCCCTTTCAGATGAAGGACCGCCCCGCCCTAGCCCTTCAAATTTGTTGGCCCAGGAGACTTGGATCAGGTGGGGCTGGGCTGACCCTTTTTGACAGCTCTACTGCCAAAATACGTTGGTAAACATAATATTTTCATTAATTAATGAAGACTTGGAATGTAACTCCGATCATGTCTTAAAAAGTGGGACGGTGTATTTCTTATTTTTAATTTATTATATAATAAAATAATATAATAGCATAAAAATTATAAAAAGTACATTAATACTTTTCAAAAATTTAAAAATACAATTAAAGAACTTCATTAAAAGAAACAAAACTTCTAACATGATTTTATATTAGTTTAAAGTAAAAATGGCATAATATATTCTGAACTTTTTTATTTCGAGTTGATATACCCTCGTTATAAGAGTGCTCATATATGTCTATACCGTTGCAAAGTGGTTCACATATACCCCTTTATCTAATGAAAGTGAAAAAAATTGATTTAAATTTATTGTTTTGATTTTATTTTATTTAAAAAAAAATTCATGTAGAGATATATATGATCCTTCTCACACGTTTTTTTTTTACTTCTTTGATTATTATTATTTGAGTTTCTTATTCTTATTTCATTTTTTTTCGCATTCTTTAGTGTAAAAAATATGATAAATAAATAGAAAAAAGTGTGAATGAAAAAAGAGAAAAAAATTAGAAAAAAAAAATTAAAACTAATTTTCGTGTGTCTATATAGTAATGTATTTTTCACATATGTAAAAGAATTGAAGCATCTATGATAAATTTTACAAGAAAATTAGTGAAAAATAAATTTAATCATCAAAATAATAAATTCAAATTAGTTGTGAATCAAAGAAGTTGAAAAAAATGTGTGAGAATGACCAAATATACCTCTACATGGATGGTTTTTTTTTAATAAAGAATTTAAAAATTAATTTGAAATTGATTTTTCCACTCCCATTAGAGGAAAAGATTATACATGAGCCATTTGTATAATAATAATAAGGGTATATACGAGCCTTTTTTATAATGAGAATGTATCAACTCTAAATGGCAAAGTTGAAGGGTATATTAGGTCCTCTTCTCTAATATAAATAATCCAATGATTAAAAGCTATTATGAGATGCAAATTAGCTCTAACATCTTAACTTTCGAACAATAAAAGAATCACTATTTCTAAAAACATATTGTTATCATACTATGCAATTTATCTTCCTAAATAAAAAAATAAATTTTATTAGTATTATAATTAAAACATCACTTCTTCCACGAATAAAAATAAAATTACTTTTAAGTAGCAATCGCAATAATAAAGTAAGATATTTTTGAGACACAAGACAAAAACATGATGATGAATAACAAATGAAGATGTGAAATTTGACTATGTATTTTTAAAAGAAATGTTAAGTGATATTCAAGCTCAAAGTGTTCTCAAATAATGAATATGCAATATTACAACTTGTTATTTGAATTACTCTTAGGGCCCGTTTGGCCATGCGATATGCAATCATGATATGATATCATAATATGAAATTATAAGATGAAATTGAAGTTTTGTTTGGACATGCGATATAAAATTTTTGTGTTGTATATTTTCTCATAAACATAAAAACCTCATAAGTTGTAAAACTATTAAAATAGTCCCAATTGTTTATTCAATCTTACCAAATAAACAAAAAATTATCGCATAATAAATTATTACAAAGTTATTTGTTCTCCACTTAAGTAATTGTTTCATCTAACTTTAATTCATAAAACTTTAATTCAATAAAAAAAAATTAAACATAAATTGTAGTGTACTAGTCTTTAATATAATCTCCCCACATAGTATGGACAATTTTCTGACGTTGAACTTGCATTTCTCGATCATGTGACCGAGAAGACGAACCAACATTGTTACTTTGAGTTGTATTAAATACAAAACGGTAGATGTAATAAATTAGGTGTTGGAGTAAATGAGAACAAATTTATTACTCAACAATCGGTTGATGTGAGTTAAAGTAGCTATATGTTGGTGAAAATAATAAATTTTATGTCGGTGAGAATAATAAATTTTAAAAAGTAATGATGTGATTATAAATTTTATTTACATATGAAATAAATGGTTATCACATATAAATGTGGGGTTATTTTAACAAAATATAAACTTGTGGATCAAATTTTGTATTAAAAATATCTCAAATCATGATATGGAATTCCTATATCATGGTTTTTGGAGAATATGGAATCACATCTCATGATATGGAATCATGAGATGGAATCAACGTAAAATCACATGTCCAAACGCTAATTCCATCTTACGATTCCATATCGTGATATAGTATTGCATGGCCAAACGCCTATTTAATTTCTTACTTCTATAGATGAAAAAAAATCATTAAGCATCATTCATCTAAGAAATTTGATATAAAATTTGTATAAGAATTATTAGGCGAATTTCGAGCATTCGACGTGTTTAGGACGCGCAGTTGGGTGTTTAGGATATAGCCTCACAAAACTAAGCCCCGCACATTAACCTCAAGACATTTTGTGAGTGGCCCATCCCGAAGCAAATTCCAAGACTACCTTTTAAAACATTGCTCTGGAGTAATGGAGAATTACAACTAAGGTTCAAATTTTAATAGAGATGTACAAAATTATGTGACCTGTCTAAAATATATCTATGCTTATAGGGGTATCACGGTTCGGTTGGTTATTTTTAATAAAGTATACCATCTCAATTTTTCGGTTATTTATAATGTATAACAAAAATTAGATTTCTTAAAACCATCTCAATCATATCGGTTTCTCTTCGATATTAGTACAATTCGGTTAACTTTTTATTTTTTTACTTTTAAAATATCATCTCAAAATATTTATTTCGCAAGTATGTTCTTGAAGAAACACTTCAATTCTTTACCAAGAAGCCATGAATGTAAAACCTCATTACTGTATTGTTTGATCTTAAACATTTAATAGGGAGTGCTTGCATAGATTTTATCATATTGTTTGATGGAGTATCTATTATAGTATCTTTTAAGTTTAAACCTAATTAATTAAAGCCTATGTAAAGAGCAAAGACCTAAAGTCGTCCAGTCACCATAGGCCTAGGGCTTAGATTATATCTATATTTGAAAAATGTTATAAAATATATTTATATATTAAATTTAACATATTGTTAATATGTAAAATATATTGACATACACGTAACGTTATTCGGTTCGATTTGAAATTTTTTTGAGTTTTTTTATAAATTAAAAAGACCATCCCTATTGTTCGAGACGATTATACACTTAAATAAAAGTCCACAATTTTATTGAAAAATGATATAAATAAGTTCGATTCGATTAAGTTTGATTGGTTCGATTGATTTTTTATATTCTTTGACACCCCTATATGCTTACGTTGGTGATGGAGGTACAAATGTGTGGTGGAATAGTACATGTGGCCAATTAGCTGACCATACATGCATCTATGTTGGTGAGAGGGAACACACATGTAAAATCACACTACAACTCACATTAGTGACAATTGATTAGTTTCATGGAGTTGTCCTCCTGCATGTTTACTTTGAAGTGGGAGAAGAAATTAATGAATTAGTACTTTTGAATGGTTTTAAACAGGTGAAAGTAAATCAAAGAGCCCTTATGGAAATCTTAGGAGAAGTCATGGAGTGTTGAATATGTTGAGCTGGGGTATTTTGATACCAATTGGGGTCATGGTTGCTAGATACTTTAGGCAATATGATCCAATATGGTTTTATTCTCACACAACTATTCAATCACTTGCCTTTCTCCTTGGATTTGTTGGTATTGTATGTGGTTTCGTTCTTGAAGATCGTCTTAGCGCTCATGTTGATAAACACAAAGCACTTGGCATCTTCATTCTTGTTCTTGCTTGTTTGCAGGTTTCATTTCTTCATCTACCTCTTGATTTTTACTACCTACCTAATTGTCTTATGAATTATTAAAATACTTATTAATTCATATATTATGGTTATTAGGTGATTGCATTTTTGGTTCGACCAGGAAAGGAATCAAAAGTAAGAAAATATTGGAATTGGTACCATTACACACTGGGAAGGGTTTTGATAATATTGGCAGCAGCAAATATTTTCTACGGAATCCATTTAGGAGGTGCAGGCACTGCTTGGAATGTTGGTTTTGCTGTTACCCTCGTTGCATTCTTCAGCATTTCTATCGTTCTAGAAATAAGGTTGTGGATGACAAAATAAATTATTCTTCTTCATATTTCTCCAACAAATTAAACTTGTATATAAATATTCAACCAAACAAGTGTTTCTAATTCTTCCTAACAAATTTTCTCAAAGATTAGTTTTCAAATCATTCAAAATTTTATTTGTAAGAAAATATGTAGAGAAATTTTGATGTTGAAAAAGTAAGGGAATCCTAGATATTTATAGCCAAACTTCTGGATTGAATTGATGCCTGTTCATACAAAAAAGTTGTCCAGAGCTTATTTGGTGTCTGTTCGAAAGGAAATGTTTGTTTGGAATGAACATGACCTTTTAAAATATATATTTTTCGTGATCTTTAAATTACTTTTGCCAATTAGGAAAAACGAAATTAATTTATGGTGTTGATCAATAAAATTTTGTCTTAAATATTTTCCCAAAAAATGTTTTCCAATTTTCTCATGTTTGGTTGGCTTAAATATTGTTTTCCAAATAAACTTATTTTCCTCAAATTTAAGAAAAATGACTTCCCTTTAAAAGTAAGAAAAACATTTTCCAAAATCATTGTGAACCTCACACCTCTTTTTGACTCAACTGAAATTTTTTTCCTTTTTTAAGCTAAAAGTTGAAGACTAAGACCGGTAATTCTGCATCCACTTTCCAGCCGGCTGGGAAAGAATTATGCCTACTTTCCATCCTAACTTAAGTTTCAAATATTGATTTCCAAAACTAATCATGGATCTGACTCCTGATTCTCAATTCGAGACCAGACACTTGACCTCGATTTGAGACCCAACTCCCGAGTTTTAGATTGAGTCATAGTTGAATCTCAAGTTAGAATTGGAGGTCAAATTTTGAGTTAGGATTGGGGTTTGGTCTCAAGTCTAGGTTGGGTCTCGAGTCGAGGTCGAGTCTCAAGTTGGGTGTTGAGGTCAGGTGCCAAGGTCTGGTGTCAGGGTTGGGGTCGGGTCTCAGATTAGGTCTCGAATTAGGTATTGGGTCGAGGTCGGGCTCGAGTCTCGGATCTTGGGTCGGGGTTAGGGTTGAGGTTGGGTCTTGGGTCTCGAGTCGGGATCGGGTCTTGGTATTGGGGTTGTGTCACGACCCAAAGTACACCCTATACGTGACATGATGAATAAGACCCTGAAAGATCCTAAACAAGTCACTTGATATAAGCATGGCGTAAAAGAAATACAACAAGTGAGAATAGGTAACATAAGTCTCATATCATATAATAAATCTAAACATAAGTGCGGAGTACTACACTGTGTCTGACATAGACTATCTTTCAACATAAGAGTGGTTGGGACGTAATCCATACACTACGTACAAGTCTGAAACGAAAAGACAATAAAATAATTAAAACATCCACGACAATAAAATAATCAATCCAATGTGCTAATAGAACAATCCAAGCTATCTACGAGCGGGAGGAGGAGCATCAGACACTATATTATGAGACAAGCTAGTACGATGAATGTACTAAGTATAGGGAAATGCATAAGATGTAAGCATGATAGCATGATGAATGTAAACATGATATGCAAGACCAAGTAAAATATAATAAAGCTTTGAGAGACTTTCATAAAACCTTTGAAGAAAACATAATTCATTTGTGGGATATTTACCATTAACCAACAATAAGACAATGTGAGCGATAACATGAAATCCAGCATGACCTCACACCAAAAAGGAGAATCTACTTGCCAAGGTAGAACTCCGTCACATTCATTATTTGCTAAAGTGGATCCACTAGATAGGTCATTTAAGACAATCCTTTTGAGGCACGTAGTTTGGGACAATAGAATTGCTACTAAAGACCAAACCTCTACTAGCATTAGGACCTCAATTTTAAAGTCCTATCGATGCGAAGTAAATCCCAACGAAAAATACATAATCACATTCATATTGAAATACTTGGTAAAGTAGGCATTTAGTCATATCAATCTAATCATAAGTTCATATTAGAGTAGCTCCTTTCAAATCATGATTTCGTAAAACTTTCATAGTAGACACTTACCTTTCTAAGCATCTAAATCATGATTCCATTCAATTGTGAGAACCTTTCACAAATCATTGACACTTTATCTTAAAAGCATCCTTTAGCCGTAAATCATTCTATTAATAAACCATGCATAATTCCTTAATCAAATTCATGATCATAGTTTATAATTTCATAAGCATTGTTCATAATTCAAGTTCATGAAATAGACATACCCGATGAAATCAATTGAATTTTAGATAGAATTGAATCAAATCATGCACAATAAGATTGAATATAAAAAATTGAATCATAATAAATAGGACCCATGGAGAATGACATGAAACCCTAATGGAATTGTAAGTACCGTAAATCCGCGGTACATCATTAATATAAAAAAATTATCTTCGAGTGCATACGTAACACATAAAATATTTAGAATCTATTTTCTTGTGAACATTTTTAGGTTGTGTTGTATGAAGGAAAATATTTTCCAATTTTCTCATGTGGGGTCTTGGATTGAGTGTCGAGTGTTGGATTAGGGTCAGGCAACGAGGTCGGGTCTCGTATCGGGTATCACATCTTGGGTCAAGGTCGGGCCTCAAGGTTGGGTCTCGGGATCATGGTCGGGTGTTTGGTTGGGGTCGTGTCTTGGGTCAGATGTTGGGGTCGGGTTGTGTTCGGGGTTGGGTCTTGAGTCGGGGTCGGGTGTCGGGTTAAGGTCGGGGTTGGGTCTCGAGTTAGTTTTTAGGGTTAAGTCGGGTTCTAGTTCAAATATCGGGTCCCGTGTCGATAGTAGTGATCAGGTTCCGAATCATGTGTCGGGGTTAGGTGCCGGATCGATTCATTTTAAAAAATAAAATAATAAGAAAGCATGTCTATTTTACTTCATTCGCATTTGTACCAAATAATTAATTCAAAATACTTTACGTAGAACTAGGGGTGTCAATGGGACGGTTCGCTCGATTATTTTTATAAAATTATACCATCCCAATTTTTTGGGTATTTTATAATGTATAGCCAAAATTAAATTTTTTAAAACCATCCCAATCATATTGGTTTCTCTTCGGTATTGGTACAGTTCAGTTAATTTTCATTTTTTTTACTTTAAAATATCACCTCAAAATAGAAGTACTATTATTAAAATATTTCTTTAGCAAGTATGTTCTTGAAATGCACTTCAATTCTTCACTAATAAAGTCAAGAATGCAAAAGCTTATTGTCGTATTGTTTGATCTTAAACATTTAATAAGAGTGCTTGCATAGGTTTTACTGTATTGTTTGATGGAGCATATAATATAGTATCTTTTAATTTTAAATCGAATTAATTAAAGGCTAATTAAAGAGTAAAGACCCAAAGTCGTCCCGTCACCAGAAGCCTAGGACCTAGGTTATATTTATATTAGAAAAATGTTATAAAATATATTTATACATTAAATTTAACATATTGTTAATATATAAAATATATTTACATACACGTGAGGTTATTCAATTTGGTTCAATTTTTTTTTGTTTTTTTTATATAAATTAAAAGATCATCCCAATTGTTCGGGACAGTTATACACTTAAATAAAAGTCCACAGTTTTATTGAAAAAATGATATAAATTGATTTGATTCGATTAAGTTCGATCAGTTTTTCATATTATCTTGACACCCTATGCGGAACAAAATAAATTCTCTCATTTATCCTTCTCCTTTCCCTTGTTAAATGATATATACATGATAGGAAATAATTAGAAAGTTAAAACTCAGCTAAATACAATCTTATTTTTTTATTATTCTTTTTAACTAAGATCATTTAGAAGTGCGAGGCATGAAAAGTCCACTAGTATTATAGAACAGTATAAAACATATATAAATACCTCTAATGCACTTTTACATAAAATTGACACTTTGAGTACAATAAGTATAAAATATTGCATATTGAGTGTAAAATGTTATTACGAAAAAAAAAATGGCTGTGAGAGTGCAAACTGAAAATATGGCACGCAGATGCAATATCTTATTTTAAAAAAAGTTTCCTTTGGGGTGGGGGTACAAGAGATGATGCATTTGCTTTGCAATAACAGCTGATCTAGTTTACTGTTTTTTTTTTCCCTAAACATTCAACTAGTACGTTGGCTTCATACAGCTACTATGGTTGCTTAATAATAAAGGTACAAACGAAGAGTTATTCAATTTCTTGTCTCATATGAAAGGGAAAGAATTTGAATAGTCCATAGCAATGGTGTATTGCAAGTTTGCAGCAAAAGCATAGGATCTGAACTTATTTGCATCCATTGATTTACAGAAACAAGAATCCTTCCTACACTAACTATATTTACATGCTAGCCCAACTACCTACTTAAGTAAATCAACAGCAAATCACAAAACTAGGTATTAACTAAGAAGAGCAAATGGAGTCCTAACAAGCCAAAAGGAGCTAATATTGATATGCATATTTCCACAGGAATAACCTTGACTAGTTTATTATTCTTCAGTAAACTGATAGAAGCATCTACAGTAACCCCAAGCCTCATGGATCTCATGATTTATTAGGCAACGGTGGTCGAGGTGGAAGGATTAAGCTCGCAAGTTCATCATTTAGCTTTACAGGGAGGGGTGGCATCTGCTTCATTATTTCTGGCATATCGTTCAAGCTGCAATAAACAGTTTTCTTAGAATGCAGTAGAAACACAACCAAAAAAAATAAATATATATCAAGTAGAATTTCATTGAAGGTTGCAAAAATACTTTGTCAAATACTTTTGTCTACAAATTCTTAAGGAGACACATTGAAGCAAACATTTCAGCTGAGGAAGATCAAGAAATCAGTATAAAGTAAAAATACATATTAGCTAATCTGGAGAATCAACAGGAGTCAAAAGATATTCACGAATTGCTAAATGCTCATCATAACAGTTACTTCCCCCATCCCAATTTATGTGATACACTTTGAATGTCCACAAAATTTAAGAAAGAAAGACTTTTGAAACTTGTGGTTTAAGAAACATAATAGATATTTGTGTGGCTATAAATCATCTCATTAAGATAAATTGTAAGTTTAAAAGTCAAAATCCCTTTTAAATATAGAAATGTATAATTCTTTTTAGGACAAACTAAAAAAGAAACTGATCATGTAAATTAGGACAAAGGAAGTACAAGTACAAGCCATGAATGATGCAAATAGATTACATAGGAATGAGAAAAATAAGATAAAAGAGCACGCATGCAAAAGTATCACTTAATAAAGCATGTATTCCCCTGCAACTAAGATTCCTTTATGCCAAAGAGATGGCATAAGATTCACTGCATGTACTCACTGCAAACAAAAGCATGCACACAAACAACTAACTACAGTGAAAAGGGAAAGAATTATCCAGAACATACTCATTTAAGATGGTGAAGATATTGTTTCGAGCTTGAGTGAAAAGGTTAATGTTTTCTTGGATCTGCATGGAAACCAAAAAAAAATGTTAATACTACCAATAACCAAAGGACAAATGATGCTTTGCATTACAAAATTATGAGGAACAATCCATCCACATGGATTTAACACAGAATACAACTGGCTTGACCTTAGTACAGCATAATAGGAGTAATTGCAACGTACTATGCAGTGGGTGCGTGAAATAAAAAGAGGGGATCTCACTGGCAAATATTATTCAAAATTAAAGGGGTGTAGCACACCCAATAAACATACAGAGAGTTATAGGAATGATGTTTACTGATTATACTGCTGATATTTAAGGGAATCGCTAACAGATAAAATCAGAGAAAGTAACAACAGGGAAAGGTACGAGAGATAGAGAGAGCACAAGCATGTGGGGAAGGAAGATTCTAACAGATTTTCCTGCCTATAAAATGCTTCCACTATACTATTTAACTATCCCCAAAATTTTATTCAATAACCACCCAAGGCAATCATTCCGTGCCTCATACAAAGTCCAATCCTTGTGATTGTCTCTTCTTCTTGCTTTTAAAGATTTAACTAGCCAAATATTTTCTTCCATGGTTAGCCCATCTCCCCTGCAATTCTCTCTCCACTTTCTTGCATGACAATACCCCCATCCCAAATAAGAACCTTTTCATCAAGGTTTGATAAAACAGTCTGCTCATTCCTGAACTTCAATGGTGTAATTTGATGGTCAGGCATTCCAACATCTTTGTAGCATGGAAACATAGAAAACATGGTAATTCAAGCCTCAAATCCAGTTCATAGGCCACGTCTCCAATTCTCTTAAGAACCTTAAATAGACCAAAGTAACATCTTCCAAACTTATGGTAGGGTTGCAATCTCATAGACTGATGTCTATAGGTATCTAATTTCACAAACGGCCATTCTCCTACTTTAAACTCGATATGGTGTCGCCTCTTATTAGCGAATTCCCTCATCCTTTGATGAGCTTTAATAAGATTGTGCTTTAGCAAATCCATCACTGCATTACGTTGAAGCATATACAGCTCCACCAGTTCAAAGGCACTACTGCTCATGACATATCGAACAATAGTAGGAGGTTCTCTAGCATAAAGGGCCTGGAAAGCTGTCATCTCGGCAACTTTCTAGTACGTTGTATTGTACCAATATTCAGCGCAAGGTATAGAAGTCCATTCATGAGGGCCGTCACCCATGAAACACCGAAAATACTGCTCACAGCACTTGCTGAGAGCTTCAGACTGACCATCCATTTGCAGATGATATGCAGTGCTCATAGATAGGGGTTTTCGTTGGAGCCGGTGAATTTTTTCCAGAAGAGAGTCCATAAGTTTGGGATCACAGTCTGTGACAATGACTTCGGGATGCCCATGTAGCCTAATAATCTCAGAAGGAAACGGAGAGGCCATAGTTTGAGCTGTTAAGGTAGAAGGAAAGGCAATGATTGCCCATATTTGCGTTACCAGTCAACCAACGTCAAGATTTTTGCCTTCCCTTCGACCCCAAAAGGCAAGTAATACATTGGTACCTCCTCAAACACTAGGGCTGACACAGTAAAGGTTGTAAAATCCTTGCTGGCTGTTTGAGCAATTTTTCATTTGTTAACGTACTTGGCAAGCAACAAAAGCCTGAACATCTCGGAGCATTCATTTCCAAAAGAAATTGGATGAGAAGAGATGGAATGTGCATGACACACCAGCATGGTTACCAAAAGGAGTAGAGTGGAACGAATGAAGTAATGGTGTAAATGAGTCCCATGAAAATAGTGGGCATAGTAGGGCCAACCCAAAATCCAAACTTTTTGGATATTTAATTTGGACTTTGGATTTTATTTTTAAAACTAAGGATTTTGGATTGGATATTGATTTATGCCTTATATTCAGTCCTATCCATATCATGTGTCCTAGAGCTAATAAGTCCAATTTCCAAAGGTCCAATAGATTAGCACTCTATGGCCCTAACCATTATAATTTTAAGTCCAATTTGAAATTGCACGACATGGCCAGTAAGGTGGCCTCAATCCTTGCTAACCATAGAAAGTTATACATTCTAACTCGAGTTTAACTTTCGTGCACCGTCAGTGTAAAGGTTTTTTACACCATCCGGTAGCATTGACCTGCTATAGCAGGTTATTACCTTTTACTTAAAGTAATTTACCCCCTCTCTTAATCTCTCTCTCTCACCCCTTCAAAACATCCATTTCCTAGGTCTCTCAAATTTTACGAAGATCTAATCATTCATTTATGTTCTCTGCCTTCATGTGCCCCATGTGTATAATGTTCACCTGAAATCTTGATGTGCTCTGACTGTTATATGATGATTTTCCAATAAAGATTCAATATTATTACATGGCTTAATAATATGATTTAAGTTTCCTTTTCTACAAGTTCTCTATGTATTCAATTTGCATGATTGATATCTATCATAAAGCCTTTTGAATTAGATCAAATTGAAGGGACCTTTAATTCAAACTAAGGAGGACCTATAATCAAGAAGTTTCTAGAACCTAATTATATTTCCATGATCAACAAATGAGCCAAAACCTTCATAGTCATTCATACTATGATGCTGAGAATTTGACATGAAATTATCAGCAGTAAACAAATTGGAATTCTGCATAATTAGTTAAGAGTATAAATAGGATTCTACTTGCCTTTGCTGTTTTTTTTTTTAACTATAATTATATTAAAAAAGAAAATAAGTATTACTACTACGTACTTAACAAAGTTACCGTGGTTAATTAGCTTTTGAGATTACCTGATGGTGTAAGAAGTTTAGTACACTGACCCTGACGGTGCACAGAAATATTCGCCACCTAAAATCAAAGGCCTTAGGGGTTGACCAAACCATCCTAATTCCACTACATCGACTTGTGATGTGACGTCGGATGAGAGAAGCTAGTAGCAACATGAGGTAAGAGGAGCTTGGTGCAACAAGTACGAGAAGATTCCACCATGGGAGGATGGGAGGAAAGAGGTGAGACGGCAATGTGGACATATGGAACACGTCTTGTATCCATCATCGATTGTTATCCATAGAAACTCAAAATTATGCTTATTCGCGAAAATCCAGGTTGGGTTTCACGGGTCTACCTACAAAGGGTCATCAAGGGAGGGGTTCTTAGTGGCCACTATGGTGGACAAATTATTAAAAGCACCAAGCATAACACACCCAATAAACATACTCAACGAAAATTACAGGAACAAGGTTTATTGATCATATTGCAAGCTTTACTGTATTCGGTAACATATAAAAGAAGAGAAAGTGGGAAGAGAAGGAATAAAGAGAAAGAGAGCGCAAGTGGGAAGGAAGATTCTAATAGAATTGCCTGCCTACAAAATATTGCCACAATACTATTTCACTATTCCCGTTTATTACCCATTTACATACCTAAGCCCATCAACCGGTGCGTCATACATAGTCCAATAATCTTTGTGATGGTGTGCGTTCTCTTTTGTCTTCTCCACACAATTTAACTGGACCAATATTTGCGTCTATAACTAACTTATCATCCCTTGCAGGCCCGTCTCCATTTTCTTCATGCCAAGGGATATTGCTAGCAAGTATTAACAGGCGAATAACAGAATGAAGCTCAATGTGTTCAAAATCTTTACCACTCTTGAATTTTTGAAACTGGTAACAATCTTGTACGGGTACATATCCATCTATCTTTACCACTCTTGATCTCAGCCAAAAAGGTCGAGAAACGTACTATTGAATATCTTTATTAGTGATACAAATATCTGGATTTGAATTCAAAGAATAATTTCTCTCATGAATTCTAGAGCCTCAACTACACACAGGACTCGCAGAAGTCAAAAGCAATCAAAGAAAGAATGTAGACTACAGAGTTTCTGATTTCTTATCAGAAAAAGGACTTCCAAGAATAGAACAAAATGAATACAACACTATCTCTTTAAGAATTGAACCTTGCCGCTGCAGGAGACAAGAATGAGACCAAGGTCTAGTTTACCTCAATTCCTCCCATTGGAGGCAAGGTTTATTTATGTAAGCTGGTTTTCCTTCATACCAATGAATACTTAAATATGTCCCCAACAAAATAATCCAAGTTTATATTCACAGAAAAGAGATAAGAGGTAAATATTAAGTTTTTTCACGGAAATAATATTTCCTTCATCCCAATTTTTACGACACTTTCTAGTACATCTTAAAATGTTTGACATGATTAATGCAACTCTCATTCTTTCAAAATTCAAATTCATTTAAGCAATTTAACTCATGGTTTGATGTCTCCCCCGTCCTAATGACTTACCAATTATTTTTAAGAATCTCTTGTTCTCTTACTAATATAATATGCAAGTCAAATTTCCTCAAAACTCCATTACCATTCAAACTACATCACATTAACATATAATCAATTTGGAGTAAAAGAAAAAATAGAAAAAATGACTCTTATGGCTTGTTCATGTATTTGGTCCATTACCATTTTGTCACCTTTCACAGAAAAGAAGGTGAGGTAGGTAGGAATAAAATTGTCAGAAGCATCAGCTGACCTTAAAAACAGTAAAATTTGCAGATATTTGATCCAATGCCTGAGCGTTTTGCTCAAGAAGCTGTCCGGTGGTACCACCAATGGCTGCAAAAATTACAAGATAGACACATATTCCTCAGAAATTCCACCAAAAAATAGAAGAGAAACGAAAGAGAACTCAGAAAATATACAAGGTTACTTTACAGTTGCATATCACAACAGAAATACTGATTGCTCTTTTTATTCCTTTATTCCATTTTGCATCTAGTGAGTATTGTAAGTGCACAGCAAAAAAGAGCATTCCACGATTAATTCATGGATAAGGACAGCAGATATTCTCCATGTTACATGATATCCTCTCCATACTACATGCTATCTTCTAGGCTACATTCCTCTTTACTGCATATCAAATTTCGATAAGAATAGAGAAAATACTTTTCTTATTATTCTCCACACTAAATGAAATCTTCTACGCAATCACTGAGGGACTAGTTCTTTCAAAGTGATAAGCAGCATTCCTGATTATTTCCAATGTTATAAACTTCTGAAAATCATGACTTGGCTTTTCAAAACACACAAGTTAAATTCTCAAAAAAAGAAGTTAGAAGGAAGGAGGGACAAAGTCTCTAGTAACAACACTTAATTCTGCATGAAGACTACAGTTATGGAGTAACTATTAAAAATAAGAATGGAGGACGGTAGCACTTAAAGGAGATCTAGTTTAAGCTTTTCACTATCATAAATAGATTCCCGCTGTTTAATCCATGTGAGAACAATTTGATTATCTTTGTTAAATCCTATAGATTAGCACAACAGAAGTTTAGAGGATTCCCCTAGCCCTAGGTCTTGGAGTTCAAAGTACTTGATAAATGTCAACTTTCAGAAATACTAAATTGGCAGATAATCAGACATGTCAATAGAGATTCGCACTTCACTAGGAAAACAGATGAAAATTAGATGATTGAGCTTATTGAGTTTTGCATCTCAACTGTTCTAGCTTTGAGCATTTATTTATGTGCTTATTTTCAACAGACGTATCCGAGAACAAGTGTAATCTCAGGGAAACCTCAATAAAAGCATACCTTATGGGAAGAAAGAGAAGTTGAATTCTAATGTCTAAAGGCCTTTGTATATTCACCAAGCCGTCATGCACAACTAATGCCACAAATTATGATCTCAGATTAGGCATGAAGCAGGCATAAGGTGATGTGCTAATCATATTCCCTATCCATTTCATCTTTCCAATTATATAAACTTTCCTCTACATTCAATTCCAGGCATGTCTCTCTAGACTCGCACACAAAAGCAAGACTTCCAACATGGTTCTTTTGATATCTCGTTCTCAAATTTCACTAGACTTTTTAAATGTAAACTCAAAAGAGTGAATAAGGAGCAACCTTTGTAGGAAATTCCGTCATCACTGTCCATTGACATAACAGATTGAGCATAGGGAGGACCATTTGCACGATTAACCACATGAGAAGATTTTGGCATAGAATCAGTGACCTTTTCCTATAATCAAAAAACAATGGAAGTATGACAAAGAAGTGTTATTATTCAACAAAAGTACCAAACAGGAGAATCATTAAAATGCTGCCAAATAAGTATAATTTTCTGTAAGAAGTCGTAGCTCAATTGCAAATTATTATTTTTTCCTCAGTTTGAAAAAAAATGGATGATCCACAAGTAACTTGAGCAAATATTCAATTAGCATCCACTAAGCTGTCCAAAAGAATCTGGACTTGAAAGAAATCATGGCACCAGTTCAAAGATGTGCACAAGCCCTTAGCATTCAATGAGGACTTATGAATCTGGTATTGAAATAAACCATTGATGCATAACAGTCCAAGAAGGCGCATAAACCATTAGACATTCAATCAGAACTTAGATAAAAGTGTGTCATTTTTCCCTAAGAAATTAAAACTGCAAGTTATTATAACCCCCAGATTTTGGGCCATTCAACCAAATGAAGGCTTAAATGAGGGTGGGTAGCTCTAACAAGCACTGAAGCACAGAGTTTTGTGTATCAAGAACGACAAAATTGGAACGAGCCCTCCATTTTTTCTCAATCAACAAAACTTACAACCTGCAAATCAAAGAGGAAAGGCCATGATTTTTGTTAGGGTGGTTTAAGTCCCACATTGGTTGGGGAATGACCGGTGATCTGCTTATATGGTCTTGGGCAATCCTTCCTCATGAGCTAGCTTTTGGGGTGAGTTAGGCACAGGTGCCATTTCAGATCAAGACCCATCTCACCCGATGTTGGGCCCCCAATTTAAATTGTCCACGCTTGAAATGTCCAGCCCTGGGCGTGAGATGAGGTGTTAAAGAATGAAAAAAGTCCCACATTGGTGGTCTCCTTATAAGGCTTGGGAAATCCTCGTTTTTTTTAGCTAACTTTTAGGGCATGAACTAGGCCCAGAGCCTAATTTCACATGGTATCATAATAAGGTCAATTCCCATTTGGGCTCCTAGTCCAAGCTCTAGTTGGGCCTGGGAATGAAGGGAATGTTAAAGTAGGTTAAAGTCTCACACTGATTGGAGAGTGAACCAGTGGTCTGCTTATATGGACTCAGTCAATCCTCCCATCATGAGTAAGTTTTGGGGATTGAGTTAGGCTAAGGTGAAATTGAAGAAAATGGAATACCTTGGTATATATAAATTCCTATTGTTACTCCCTTTCCTTTTATCTCCTTCCAAGATTCTCCTCTGGATCAATATGTTCCCCTCAAGTTCTCCACATAATATCTAAAAATAGAGTTATGAGATATTATGTGGAGAACTTGAGGGGAACATAATGATCCAGAGGAGAATCTTGGAAGGAGATAAAAGGAAAGGGAGTGACAATAGGAATTTATATATACCAAGGTATTCCATTTTCTTCAATTTCACCTTAACTTTTGTTTTGATCACAGATATCATTGGATTTGTCCACAATTTCTCCTTCGAATTTGGTCAAAATAGCCAAAACTAGTTGACATGATCAGGTATGAATCACACACACTCACGTCCCTGTTGACATGGATGCGGCACCGAAAATGAAGAGTCTGCCGACTTAAATTTTACTTGTAGATGTGAAAACTTGCACCACAAGTATATATGCGTATGAAGCATGATTTTGTACATTTGAAGGGTAGCCTCTTTATCTTTTCAATACCTTTTAGGTGCACCCATGAGATTGCGATCTATGTTGAAGGATGGGTGTCTTACAAAAATCTATTCAGCCTTGTAGATCCTCAATTTTTGGTATACCTCTTGTATACGTGAGTTTCTCCCATTATTAACGAAAACATTCCTTGTAAAGAAAAAGTATACAAGTATCTTCCAATATGCTAGCCATTTCATCAAGAGGCTGTCATTTTGTCTCCTTAGGTTTTTGATGCCCAATCCTCCCAAGTACCTATAGTTCATTGTTACATTTCACCAGATTGTAATCTTTATTCTCCTTGCATCCATGCAAAGAAAATCCCTTCTGAGTTTGTCCAGCTTCTTCATAACCTTCAGAGATAGAAGGAAAAGAGACATAACATAAGTGGGAATAGAGTCTAGATCTGAGTTTATAAGAATGAATCTTCCTCCTAATAATAGATATTGAGTCTTCCACATTATCAATCTCTTTCTGCCTTCCCTGTTATGCCATCCCATATCACTATCTCTTTATGTTTACTGTCAAGTGGCATGCCCAAGTAAACTGTAGGCAAATGATCTACATTGCAGCCAAGTATGTCTACCAACACTGGATGTTGAGCACCCTCCTTGATTGCGAACAAACTGCTCTTCATCCAATTTATCTTCAAACCTGAAGGGGCTTCAAAAAACAGTAGTAGCAATCTGATGTAATTTATCTGTTCCTCAGTAGGTTCACAAAAATAATTGTATCATCAACATAAACAAAGTGGCATATTTTCTTAGTTTGCCCCGTAGCACCTCCTATTTGGAAACCTCTAATCTCGTTGTTTTGAATGCTCTGCTCATCACACTATCAAAATCTTCCATTACCAAAACAAAAAGAAAAGGAGATAGAGGATCTCCCTGTCTAAGACCCCTGACCCCTCCCTGATGGGAAATAACAACTGGTTCATCATTCACCAGAATAGAATACCTGACAGTACTGATGCAAAAGCTAATCCACCCCAACCATTTGTCCCAATAACATAAACTATAATACCCTCTACTATTGGTTTTGATATTTCTTTGACACACTACCACAGTTTTATAAGCTCAATTTTAATTTTGAACTGTTTCAGACCAACATCAACATAGTAATCCATTCAGCCATGTGTTTTCATACTAATGGGTTCTCATGTTACTGATAGTTTCTACGTGCCTACAGATGCAAGTATATAGTACATAATAGCATTTTCCTGAGAGCAAAAAAGAATTCAGTAGTACATGTTTGCAAACATAGTTGTGTGTGCGAGAGAGAGTGTGTGTTTCTGTGTACAATTATTTGTGCCCCAAGTTCCTTTACATATTGAGTATCAATCAAACATGAAAAGGAGAAATTTGATTAAAGTTGAAGGATAGGTAGCGAAGAAGGCCTTCTTCAGCAAGGAGAGCAGTGGATGAGAGAGCCTTCAGTGAGATATTAGTCTGGGAGGAGTTAAGGACTAAAGCTCTATTATCACTTTCTTATCATGGAAAAACTTGTATTTCAAAAAAAAAAAAAATCAATTCACAATAGCCTCCCATGAAAATAGGAATGTGCTACTACCTTTACCATTCTAAAAAAATATTTATATGTACAACTGAATTTGTATCTTAAATACACGTGTCACTTCCGCTCCTATTTTTAGAGGGATAGCACAAGACTGGCAGGTGGAATCCATTATCTTTTTTTTTTTTTTCCAATTTATGCTAGTCACCACCAATGGTTTTGAGAGTGGGAAGCCCAAACAAGTGTAAGGGCCCTGCTTCGTGCTTTAAGCGAAGCGCTCGCTTCATTGAAGTAAAGTGCAATTTGAAGAAAGACCAAAATAAACCTTTCACAAAAACAATATATCTAAGCAAATGTTTTAGTTTAAAAATGAAAAAGTAGTTAGTAAATATCCTCCATATGACAGGAAATTAGCTACTACCTAGTGCCTAGAAGAAATTAACTGATTCGCTACTGAAAAATGAAATAGCTAATTAGCTACTAAAAATGGAATAGCTAATAGCTACTGCCTAGTGCCAAAAAGAAATTAACTGATTAGCTAATGCCTAGCCCCTAAGATAAGGAAGTTAATTATTGGCAAATTCAATTGAATTATTAGACTGAAAATGGAAATTCAATTGAACTAATAAACTGAAAAAAAATAAAGACATACAAAAGAAATAAGAGCTGATGAAGAAGAAATAAGAGATGAAAAAAAGTGGGGAAAATACGCTCTATACAGCCATATATGCAACGACGAAGAAAGTAAGGGAAAAAACTGCCAGCCATCGAAGAAGAAAGAACAAAGAAAAAAGAAGGAAGAAAGAAGAAGAAAATAGGATGAAGATGAAAAATGTTGAACAGTCCATCCACGAGCTGCATATACTCTTCAACTATTTATTTATTTTTTTTTGAAAACCAGTCCCAACTTTTCTGGTTTCTTCCGATTAGATCTTTTTTTCAGACAGAAGAAGCAAGCGCTTCAGCCTCGCGTCGCTTCAGTGAAAATGCTTTGCTTCACAGCCTTGAAATCGAAGCGCCTATATCTCGCTTCACTTCATCACTTTAAGTGATGAAGTGCCCGCTTTTTACAAGACTAGTCACTGATTAGCTTGAGGAGCACACAATCCTGCTTAGTCGGAAGATATTGCACCGGCTTATAGTCTGAAGTCTTACAATCATGCCCTTAGCAGCATAGACGAAGAACCCTTTCCTTTGTGTTAAAGAGTCCCACATAGGATGAAAAAAGGATGGTGGTCTCGTTATATGGTCTTGGGCAATCCTTTTCTCTTGAGCTAGCACATTTATAGTTGAGTTAGGCCCAGAGTTCATTTCTTTACATGCTATTAGAGCAAGACCTGTCCCAATTCTTGTTTCCTAACGTTGGGCCCCATATTAAATTGTCCACGCTCCAGATGTCCATTCCTGAGCATGAGGTGGGGTGTTGACGAGTCCCACATGGGATGGAAAAAGGGATTGGTGGTCTCCTTACATGGTCTTGGACAATCGTCCTCTCCTGAGCTAACTTTTGAGGTTGAGTTAGGCCCAAAGTCCATTTCTTTCCACTTTGAAAATAATTTGGGAAGACAAAGGAAGATGAAAGGATCTTTTATTTTGGCTTTAGAAGCTCCCCTTACAGGTGACAACTTTGGGGAGAGGAAAAGAATTAGCGCTAATGGCTGTCTTTTCTGCACTAGAGCTGCAGTAATACAAACATTCTCTCCTTCATTATGGCTGGTTTACTGAGATTTAGATCTTTTTTTTAATTCGCTGTGTGATGATCAGATGAGTTGTGTCTAGATCTGGAAGACTTGAGTCACATCTTGAGCATTATTATTTCACTAGAAGAAGAGGTAGATTTCAAGTGCTATTCTTATGCATTTGGATGAAAAAGAAGAATATCACTAATATAGGCGATGGATGTTTTGGCTCAAGTCCAATGTTATTTCTACATTTCATTTTTGGTACGAGGAGAACCATCCAGCTAGTCATGATATTTTGAGAGATTTTTTGTATGCTGACACTTGGTATCTTGAGAAAGACCTATAATACCTGAAATTTGTTGTACCCAGTCCAGAACTAAATGACCCTTTACTCACTTAAAGCACTTAAGTAGAAAAAAATTAGAAGATTCCCCTTTTGACTTCGCATGTTTCCTTGGGTGGGTCAACTTGAACAAAATTTGGCAAGGGGGCTAACCTCCTTTACTAATGTTCTATATAATGTGAAGACAGAGCTTTATAATATAATCAAAAGGTAAACATGTATTAAGGATATTAGTTTCCAATGATGCAAATTTCTTCCTTTTTCTCCCCTTACTAACACAGACACAACTTTTACCTTTTTCCTACCCCCTCCTCTCCTTTGATCTGCACATTCTCCTTTTCCTTCTGTTATTCTTTAACCAAAACAATACCATAAGTCAAGTGAAACCTTCTCTTTTCCTCCTGTGTAAATCATGCCCCCTCATACTTTTTCTCCAGTGCTTACAGTGCAGGGGAAAGCTCTTAGCACAAGTGGATCATATTGCCCAAGTCCAGACTGAAAATGATAAAGATCATTCCTTTCAACCCACTACTTATGCACCCACAAGGCCTACCATGTAGCACATCAGTGGTTCAACAGGCTGCTCCAATCAACTTACCATTTTTACCATTTTCTCCTCTATTCCTAAATGTTGCACACCATTTAGATAACAGATTAGCTTGTTGATACCTTAGCCTTCTACAAAGCCACATGGTAAAGACAATTTTGAAACAAAGAAACAGAAAAGACTAGGACCTCTATTGCATAACTACAGTGACCTACTTCACTAAAGTATAGGTATTAAGGTAATAGGGTTATAGTGTTCAAGACTTTTACCAGAAGTGGGTCAAATGTGAAGATAAAAATGACTTTTAACTTACTTTAATATTAAATAGGGTACCAACAAACTTTTATAATACAGAACATCATCTAAAGGTATTGAAGACCCTTGGGGTGAGCTCCCCCCCGCCCCCCGCTAGAAAAACTGATATAATTGTGATACAACTATAAAGTAGGATAATTCATTTGATGGAGTTTATAATTAGTGCTCTAAGAGATAATTGCAGTAAGGGGATGACCAGGACAGCTAAATAGAAGAGAATTGCAGATTGCTCACCAGAAAAGCTGAATGCACAATATCAGGAGCAATACTTGGAATGCTTTAAAAAATGTAATTCAGCTTAACAACCAAAAAAGTCAATAATCCAATTGTTTTGGACTTCTAAATTCCATACTATACAAATAAAGATCCAAGTTTTTCCCCTTTAAGGGAGAAGGAGAATAGTTCAGTATTCTGTCATAAACACTACACAGGCTAGTTTTTGATGAAGCATAATACTGCAATAGTAAATGACAAATGAAAACAATGACCACTACACTGTGATATGGACATGGCTACATATGGGTCTATACAGTAACAAACAACAGAGACACTCAACCAAGACACACTTAATACTTGCACTAGTAAATGACAAAAATGAAAGCAATAATCTCTCCACAGTGATATTGGCATGGCTACATATGTGTCTATACTGTAACAAACAACAGACAGTCAAAGCTCCATAAAGTCAATGACAGAAAAGGACCTCATCTTTTAGAAAGCATAAGTAAAAGATGGCCGAGAACTATGTAACACAAAAGCTGTAGTACCTTTTTGTCTTTATTTTTCCGTGAGTTATGATCATCTTTTCTTCGTTTTCCAATCTCCTTTTTCTGCCACAAGGAATAGATAAAACTTAAAAGAATAAGGAACAGTTAAGAAAAGTCTATTCTACCTAACCAAAATAACTGGAGTTATTTGCTGAAGAAGGGAACGTAATGTGTTCCAGCTTCAGAACAAAGGCTTTTATAACAAAACCACTATACAATATTTTTGCAGTTACCCACATACAGTATTCTAATAATATTCTTTATGGAGTGTACAATTAAGCAGTATCATTTTTTGAGACATTGAAGTCCCTGCTCAGGGAAGTCAGGACCTTTAACAATGAAAAGGGAAAACATCTTACTTCCTCATTTAGATCCTTTGTAAAATTTTGTGATTTAACATGTGTTCAACTACAGTGTTGTCAAAGACAAAAAGCATAAAAGTCTATTTAGGATTTAAGGGTAAACACAATTAGAGTGTGACCTTGACTTGAAGGGGTGCAAACAAAGAAAAAATTTATATATGTAATAAATGATTAAAAAACACTATTAGATTTGAACCGGAAACCTCATGATTCTCCTTTCACTTCATTGACCACTGGACACACCTTTAAGTGCACTCCTTAACAACTAAATATCAATTTGCTAGCTTTATTTATCAGGGGAAAAATGGTAAATTTTGCCCTTCAACTATTTATGGACCAAAAGTGACCTCTTTGTTAGCCAAGTAACTCAAAAATGCCCTCCCCATAAAAGACGAGGGAACTTTTGGGCAGAAAACTAAACAAAGGACAAAAACATCCTATTTCAAATAGTTAAGGGGTATTTTTGTCCTTTTCCACAACAAGATACCCGATGTAATCCTACACGTGAGTTTTGGGAGAGTAGAGAGTGTGCAGACCTTACACCTACCTTGGGAGGTAGAGAGGCTATTTCCGACAAGACTATTTTTGTCCTTTTCCCTTGAAATAAAAACCCTCCAAGGCTACATATGTTAGTTAATAAATTTCTTGAGAAATTAGACTTGGAGAGTTAATGGAGAATCAAGAGTTCAATCTTTGAAGCTTGTATGTTATCACATGAAACATGTCATGCGACGAGATGTTGTTGCAGACTGATTGCTCATAACTTCGTTGTTTTGACCCATTCGAATACTAGAAAGAGGTTTTACATTCTTGGTTTTCAGTTGTCCGGTTTAGTTAATTGATTTGTTGCTTTATTTGTTGGGTTTAGTAAATTGAAGCCAAAAAAAGCTCAACTCCTGTGGCTAAAATTCTGATTTAAGTAGGAGTTAGTATCTGAATTGGGTGGTAAATGTTACTTATTTTAGTTTGAAATATTATTGATTTTTTCCCGAAAATTTGCTAATTATTTATCATAAATTTATTTTTGCTTATCTAATTGGTGAAGTTAAATTTATTTATTCTTATTTGATTGGTCAGGTTAATTCATACTTTTTTTTGGGGAGTGGTATGACGAGAAGTCCCCCAAGAGCAGTGATTGCTATCAATACTTTAAATTCCTGTTGGATGCTATTAAGTCCGGAAGAAACAATCTAAAGTAAAAGGTGGATGAAATTGAAGATTACTGATTTTGTCGAATTTCACATAGTAAATTGGGGGAGAAAGTTTATAAATCAAATCTTTTGCTTGAGTGATTGAAAATCCATAGATCCCTATCGCAAGAGATCCAACAAAGAAATTCCAATAGAATTGTTTAAGCATTTGTAGAGCAATGCACCTACAATTTACTCAACAAGCACAACTGTCCTAACTTACCCACATAGAAGTTCTTCCAGCATCATCATGCAGAGTCCTTATATAACAAAAAACATTGAAACAATGCTTACATTTATTCCAACTCCGAAACAATTGAACACCTTTCTAGGTTCATTCTTTCTTATGTACCATGATCTCTTCAAGAATCTCTAGTGTACCAAGTTTAAACGATTTTCCATAGTCTGGAAAAAAGGCTTTCAAAGAAAATGGCTGAAGACCACCGGAGGAGGTTCCAAAGGCCCGGAAGGAGCCTTTAGAGAAGAGTGTTGGGATTAGTACCTGCGAGCTTTTCCTAGGATAGTCCTTCCACTTTCTGAAAAAACCAATGGAGTTCATTCCCAAGTTTCCTTGACACTCTAGTCCCTTCCAAAAGTGGTGGCTTAATGTGGAAGGCTTCAAAGTAAAAGTTCAAGAGTGGTGGTGTTCTTTTATTATATCTGGTACCCCTGCCAGGCAAAAAAATTAAGCATGTTAAAGGCTAAACACAAAGAATGGAGCAAAGAGCACCAAGGTGAACTGGAAGGCAAGAAAAAGCCACATCCTAGATCAAATAGGGAGCTTGGAGGCCATCCAAGAGGGGAGACCTTTAAATGACGATGAGCAGCTGGTAAAGGCTCATTTAGCCATGGAATATGAGGAAGTGGCCAGAAATGAAGAAACATTTTGGAGGCAGAGATCCAGAGTCCATTGGATCAAATGTGGTGATAAAAACACTAAGTTCTTTCACAGAATGACCACTGCACATAAAAGACTCAACACTATAGATTCCCTGTTGATCAATGGAGAACAATATAGTGATCTTGTGGCTATCAAGGGCTACATTGTGGATTTTTATCCAGATCTCTACAAAGAATCAGAAAATTGGAGACCTTATTTGAATCTTAATGAAGTACAAGGCATTTCAACAAAAGAAAGAAACAACCTTGAGGGAGTTTTTGAGGAAGAAGAGATGCTGGCAGGGATAAAGATGTGTGCTGCAGAAAAAGCACCTGGTCCAGATGCAGACATTCCACAGATTTCATGTGTACTATACCATGGCTTTCTTTCAAGCTTTCTGGGATTCCACAGATTTCACTCTCATCACAAGTTTGAGAAGAGCTTCAATGCCACTTTTGTAGCTTTGATTCCTAAGAGGGTTGGGGCAAATGATCTAAGATATTTCAGACCCATCATTCTAATCTCCGGGATCTACAAAATCATAGCAAAGGTGTTGGCTGAGAGATTAAAGAAGGTAATAAGCAGAGTTGTAAACAACCACCAGATGACTTTCATCAAAGGGAGACAAATAATGGATGCTGCTCTTATTGCTAGTGAGTGCATTGACACCAGGATTAGAGAAGATCTGCCTGGAGTTATGTGCAAATTAGATATAGAAAAGGCCTTTGACCACCTGAACTGGAGTTTCTTGTTGAACACTCTCAGGCAAATGGGATACGGGAGAAGGTGGATTAAATAGACAGAATTTTGCATCAAAACTACCAGGTTCTCCCATTTTCTTTTTTTCCAACTGAACGAGGTCTGTGACAAGGGGATCCCTTGTCCCCTTTCCTGTTCAACATAGCTATGGAAGGGCTAGGCAGTCTGATGAGAAGGGCTGCGACAAATAACTGGATAAGATGGTGGTTGCCTGTTTTGGGAAAGATATTTTTTTGTTGATAAATCCATTAGGATTTAAAAATGCTCTCAGGCACCAATATCGAGGAAATCTTTTAGTCCTTTTTAGGCTTTTCCCATTATTGGGGCCCAGCTCCGGTAGGATGACCGGAGTTGATGCATCAGGGGAAAACAGCATTTACTACAATGCCGGATTCAAGTCATATGAGATCACTAAATGCCAGTCAGGAGTAGAAGCATGGTACGATTGGACCGAGCATAGCAGGAAATTAATGAGAAGAGCTAGAGTTACTCATAAAACTCTAAAATGGTTGGTGGCAGTCCTTATTGAAGCATCAAAACATAGGGGAAAGAAGTCAGAAGATGGAAGACAAAGGACCACTTCTCAGAGTTATTTTGCACCCTCAAGTTCAATGAAAATGGGAGATACATCAGTTTCATAGCCATACAGGGGCAAAACAAATCCATCATTATTACTCCGGAGAGTTATTACAAGGGAGGGTGGGGTCACATAGCCCACAAAATTTCAAAATTTATCTACGTCCCAGAAACAATTCATGAGTTGCAGGAAGCACCAACAAGACAACAAACACTTTCTTTCAAAGATGCATGCAACAGTAGCAGATGGACAACGGAGGCCTCGAGGAAGGCACATCTACAGGCAAACAAGAACAGCATCAGAATCACAGGTGATGGATCCATTTCGGAGAAGAATCTTCTGAATAGATGCCTCGTCGATAGATTTCATACTGTGGCACAAGAGACCTCAGCTCTGAACGAGATCAGGAGATGGGCATGTAACTCATGGAAGACGACCGGAGGTATTAATGTCTTCGCAATGAATGATGGTCTATTCTTATTTGAGCTCCCATCAAATAAAATAGCAGAACACGTCATGAATGGAACCTGGAGTTGGAAAAAGATGAATTTGTCACTCGAATGGTG
>JAJOOR010004369.1:0-31844 GCA_036250505.1 Solanum acaule
ATACCAGTGTCTGTAAAAATAGAAACTGGCTCCTTGGACTTGAGTTTGAATGGTAAAACATCTTCCTGAAACACTACATCCTTGTTGACAGAAAACACATTAGCTAGATCATATACCACATAGCCTTTTTGAGTCTCAGCATATCCCAAGAAAACACAAGCTGTAGACCTTCAACTTGTCAGACTCATTTACTTTCTTAGCAAAACATAGACATCCTAACACCCTTAACTGATGCAAAGAAGGTTTCTTATTATAAAGTTTTTCAAAAGGAGATAAATCAGCAATAACATTACTAGGCATCCTGTTAATAATATACACTGCAGCTTTAACACACAACCATATTTGCTTGAAATCTTATGGCTCTTGTTATCTCTAAGATGTGTCTGTGTTTCCTTTCAGCTACTCCATTTTGTTGGGGTGTGTAAGCACATGAAGTTTGATGTATTATGCCTAATTCTTTGAACAACTCAGAACAGTTTGTATTCACAAATTCAGTACCATTATCACTCCTTATAACCTTCACTTGCTTATTGAATTGAGTCTTTATATAAGTCAAATAAGTTTTCAGCATTGTACACACATCAGACTTCATTCTTAACAAGAACACTCAAGTCATTCTAGAGTAATCATCTACAATAGTTAAGAAGTATTTGAAACCATCAAATGTAGGTTTTTTATAAAGACCCCACAAATCCATATGTAGCAAATCAAAACTACTCAAGCTGCTAGATGTACTAATAGGAAATGACATTCTAGCTTGTTTGGCACAAGGGCATACAGTACATTTACTTATAGATTTTGTAATATCATCCAAACTAGTGTTTAACAACTTCTTAAGCTTTGAACTAGAACTATGCCCAAGCCTTTTATGCAGTAACTGAATATCTATTTTCTCGGTACTTCTATCACTGTGCTCAGAATGTCTTGCTGTCAAAACAATACCATCTTCTTTATCTATTTTGTTGGACAAAATGTACAATCCTCCATCCTCTCTACCAATCATCTTCACCTTTCCACTGAAGAGTTCCTGAAACAAACAAGTCAGGAAAAAAAGATGCAGAACAATTCAATTCCTTGGTTAGTTTAGCAACAAATTACAGATTAAATTTGAACTGAGGAATATAAAATACTCCTGAGACTGTGTTCTTCCCATCTAATGTGCTAGACCCTAGATGTGTTACCAAGGCTTTATCACCATTTGGAAGATGTACTTTCTTGGGATTTTCAACTTTAGATATAAACTGATTCTTTAAGAGACTCAGGTCAGCCACAACAGGGTTTGTGGCTCCTGTATCTATTATCCATCCTGGACTGTGACTCTGACTTCTTGAAGTAGAATTTGTACCTGCTGCATTTACACAGTGTGAAACCTCTGACTTCTTGTCAAGGAATTGCAAGACCTGATTATATTGTTCTCTAGTTAATGTACAGGATTCCAGCTGATTCTGATGTGGTAGTTTAACCTCTTCACCACATCTCAATTGTCCACTTCCTGCATCACTTGCATTTGACCTCACTCCATCATCAGACCTTGACTTCAACCCATCCTCAGATTCACCAGTTACATTATATGCAGAACTACTTACTCCCTTCTTTTTGAACTTAAAATCATGTGGATATCCAATGATCTTGTAACAATTTTCCCTTGTATGTCCTTTAATTTTGCAGAAATCACACACTAGATTATATCCCTTCTTGAATCTATTTCGAGTCCCACTTGTCCTTGAGTACATAACAGCATCAAAGGACCCTTGTAGACTAGCTGGACCAGTACCCAACACTCCTGCATTAGCTACAACAGACCTTTGACTTTCATCACTTAAGATCATAGAATAAGCTTGATTAACACTAGGTACTGGCGTCAGCATCAGAATCTGACTTCTTGCTTGCAGATAGGAGTCATTCAATCCCATGAGAAACTGAAACAGTTTCAGATTTTGGTGATGCACACTATATTCCTTTGACCCCTCACAAGAACACCCTGGGATTGGGACTAGAGCTTCAAACTCTTCCCACAGCCCTTTGAGTTTAGAACAGTACATAGACACAGAACTGGTGCCTTGACTTAATGTTGCAATTTCTTTATGCAGATTAAATGTTCTTGACCCATCAACTTTGTTGAATCTTTCGAACAAATCATCCCATACTACTTTAGCACTTGAAGCATACATTATGCCTCCTAACAAATTCTTTGAAACAGAGTTCATGATCCAAGATAATACTATAGCATTCACTCTTTCCCAATTGCACTCTAGCCCTAAAAACATTTCCTTCTTACACGATCCATCAACCATTCCCAATTTGTTTCTTCCTAGCAATGCAATCTTCATTGATCTAAACCAGATTGAGTAATTTTCCACCCTAGTTAACTAAAATGAAATAATTTGTATTCCACTCACATCAGAAAAATGCAAGAACAAAGGGTGATTGTGATCGATTACCATTACAGTTCCAGAACTGGTGCCAGTGGCCTATGCTTGAGAATCTTCAGAGTTTGGTGCCATTTCTTTGAATCAATTTGAATCTGAATTCCTTCCAGTTGAAGAGTTGCGGATTTCCCATAATCAAAATCAAGCAATGAATATCTTGCTTGAAAGCTCTGATACCATGTAGTTTATGAAGATCAGAACTAAAGAAATAGTAGAAGAAGAAGAATAAGAAGAAATAGACGAGGAAGAAGAAGAAGAATCAATCTGTTATAGAAGAAACTTATTTCTGAGAGTTAGAAGTTCTCTCACAATTCACTTATTGATTCATTGATTTAATTGAGTACAAGTATGAGTATATATATATACAAACTTGTTGAACTTAAATTAGTTAGAACTCCTAACTAACTTTTGGCAACTAACTTATAAACTTCCTACTTTGAATATTGAACTAGCTATTTTTGCTCACTAATCTTAACACTTTGCAGCTAAAATACCACATTATTTCTATCCATTTCTCAAGTCTTGTGGAGATGACAAGCCTTTGGAGTATGTGAGGATCACCGCCTTGGGTGTTCTTGGTGCCCTAACAAAGGTATCCGTCCATTTGAACAAATATACACACGTGTTCTCCATTTTTGGAAGTGCTACTTCATGATTCTGATATTTTGCTTGCTGGTGCAGTTTGATGATCCATATGGATCACATGCCCTTCATTTCTTCTTGGAATCGGAAGTGGTTCCTTTGTGCCTGGCGTGCATGGATTTATGTGATGAAATGTCGCGGAAGGTTAGCCTTCTTATTTTAGGTCCATTCTGTTTTATAAAATAGTTTTTCTGAATTACTTCGCCAGTTTATGGTGATATTCTGTTTCTTGGATCTCATATGAAATGAATGTTGTACCTCCACAGGTTGCAACTCTCATAATTATGAAAATTCTGATGCAAGAGAAGGGAATGTCCTATTGTTGTGCTATGCCTGAACGCTTCTTCTCGATAGTACAGGTCTTGAGACGAGTGGTGGAGAAACTTTCTCCAAAACCTTGTTTGCTGCATCTAGTATATGTGATACAGTGTTATCTATGTGTTTCAAAAATATTAAGCTTCATCGGGTAAACAATCTCGTTTCATTGGGTAAACAATCTCGTCTCTGCTGCTCAAGTTTCATGATTGCGATTTCTCTGTAAGTATCAACTATAGCTCTCTTGGATTTAGTGTTTGATCAACCTTCACAATGCAGGCCATGTGATGCATTCGTAAGACAAATTCCTCCTCAGCGCACTCTTCTTGTGAGTTTCATCTGCTCACCTTTACTGTTACAAAAACTAGTCTTGTTGTTACAAAAGTTAGTTACTTTACTCTTTTCTGACTTTAGTGTTGCAATGAGTAAGTTTAGTAACTATTCACAAAATTAACCCGTATTGCTTTTATATATCATTTCTATATCAGAATACCTTAAATTTGTATCATCTATATAAGTCTTTTCAACTACTATTACAGCTTCATGTGTATAATTGTAAACTTTTGTATGTATGTCTTTGCAGCATGACCACGAAGCTTCGTGGATGTTGCAGGTGCTACATCTCAATATTTATGGATGTCTATATTTTCCACCGATTGAAGATAGAAAAAGGATTGCAAAGAAGGCTGCATCAAGTTCAAAGGGTAAGGGAAAGGGAAAGAAGTGAACTTGTTCTGTAGGAAATGACAGCAAATAATGACCTCAGTAGAGGGAAGAATGTTTTAAGTTAACTGTTCAACTGTTAAAAGCTCGAGAACTTCTTGAGCCTCGTTAAGACTGATACTTTTGCTTCGTTGTGTACCGAATGGTTGCTTACTTGCTTTGTGTGTACTGGATGGTAGCTTTGTTCAGTTGAAATGAAGTATCTGTTGTTGCTGAAAATTTAGCATTTTCCTGTATTGCAACTTTGTCAATGTCTTCTTTCAGTGCATATTTATGCTTTTCTTGAGCCAAGAGTCTACTGGAAATAACTTCTCTACGTTCACAAGGTAGGGATAAGATCTGCGCATACATCATCTTCCCTAGACTCCACTTGTGGACTTTCACGGCGGGATATGTTGTTGTTGTATGTTGCATACATTCTAAGCTTAATTAGAAAATACTCATACTGTTATATCTGACAAATGTTCAGGGATGATCTACCTTTCCTAGACGTATCCCATACAGAGGTTCATTGAGAATACCATATCAAACCAGAAAGCATACTCAAGGGATGTGTGGAAGTTCATGTCTACCTCTCCAAAGAAAAAAAGAAAAAAAAAAACAAGCTCTTCTACTTCTTCAGTTACAACAAAATATCTGGAGATAAACGTGTCACTCCTTTGCACCCATTCAAGAAATTTAAGATAATGACCTACAAAAACAATCATATTCTCTTATAATAAAATACATGAACAGGTACAACTTGATTACATGAATCTTGAAGTCAAACCACATGAGCAAAGCGATGTATCAATCCTTGGGAGAAGAAATGTTGGATTTTGAGGGAATGGATAGATTGGTCTCGAGCATAAAAGAAAGATCATGCATCTGTGACATTATACTTTCTATATTCATATCATTCTTCGATGGATTCGATTCAGCATGAATGGCTGCATTCTCTGAAGCATGTCCAGCATCGTCACCAACCTTGCTTGGGGTATCAACGGCACTAAAAGATGTCAAATGAAATATAAGAAATTGTTGATTGAACTCGAGTGTAGGAAGTTAACAGTTAAATAGTAGTAACAAGGAAAACAAGAATTCAATCATGGTTTAACAAGGTAAAACTCTCAAAGGTCAGAGATGTATCATTATTTGGCCAACTTGTTAAAAAAAACCTTTTCCATCTATTTCTGGATCTCTTTCTTCTACTTCTTTGTCTCAGGTAGTGTACTTCCCACCATCCCTAAGTTATACTCCCCTGAAGAACAATAGATAATCTCAAATTTCACCTTGGATACTCTAGCCACATACCAAGGTTACACTATCTCAAGAACAACAGACAGACTTAACCAGCAAACTAATAAAAACCAACTGTCCTGGACAGAGATCAAATCTATTCTAACAGGCCTTTTTTACCTTTTGACAAGCTAGAAATGCCTACTTCTTTTTCTTTTTTTTTCTTTTTTTTGGAGGGGGGTTGGTTGGATTTGCGGAACTATACTGGGTATGTTGTTGGGGAGCGAGCAGGAGGTGGTTGGATTTGAACCATCGTTGCTATTGTTGTGAATTTACTTTTCTGGGACAAGGAAACACGTCATCCTCAGCCTGAGAAGACAAAAATAATTTCCTTCCCCTGCTCCAAAAGAGCCCATGTAATCTTACTTCTCCAGGCTCTTCCCTTTCAATCTCTAAGCCATTACAAAATTTAAAAACTCTTCCGTGAACATGGCTGTATCTTTTTTCCCATGCTTTGAAATTCTTGTTTTCAGGTGAGGGGGCCACTGGGTAGGTCAAAGGGGAAGAGGAGTCTAGTGAGAATCAGACCTTGCACCTCAAGGAAGTAGACACTTACCACTCAACATACAGTTCCTACTTCTTCAGACTCAAATCTGCACTAAAATTGAACCATAAAACTTCTAAGCTATCTTAAGCTTATTATATGCTTAGCTACTCCAAGGAACTTTCAGTGGATACTGAAGTATCTTTTTCCTATATTATTTTCTTACATTGCTCCTTCCATACTTATATTCTGTGATTCTTACAATATTTCTGACTTAATTCGTTATATTTTACTTTCAGAGACATAATTGAAGCCTGTGGTCTTCCAGATTCTTTCTTTTCTATTGCTTTTTCTTACACTCGTATTCTGTGATTTTAATATGTTCAGAATTTAGATCTAATTCCTTTATTTCTACTTTAATTCTATGTTTGATTCCAGGAAGGGGAGAGCAAGGATGAAAGAGAGAAATTAACTTTTTCTTTCCCCAAGGTAAGATTCTGATAATTTACTTCCAATCATTTTGTATAGAAGGAAGTAAATCCAAAATATTTCTACTTCCTTTCCGAATGGGAAAAGCTTATGTGGAGGGATATTCTGACCCCTTTAAATTTACTTCACCTCCTTTACTCTTAACAAGGGAACTCAACCTAATCCCACATTTCCTTACAATCCTCCAGCTCCTTCTCTTTTCACCCCAACCACAGTATAAGAGCCATAGTAGATGCCTATGTTCTTCAGAATCTCCACAAAGAAAAATCAGTCAATATTGAGGCCATATAATGAAATAATAAAAACATGCGCACACCTGAATATGGTAGGAACTTCCAAAATATCTCCATTCCCTTCCGCAGAAACACCTTTACCAGGTGCACCTGAAAAAGGATCTGACTGCGAAAAACTGCCAAAATCCATATCTTCAAGATTTGAACTAAAATCTGTTAGTTCTGCACTATTGTTATTGTCATTGTTGCTTTGCACCAGCATATTCTCAAATGGATCTTTGCTGGGTGCAGAGGTGGTAAAAGTATTCCACTCATCATAAGAATCATGATCTCCATTTGTTGTATCAAGTTTAGGTGCAGGTACATTCTCAAATAGATCTTTGGTGGGTGCAGAGGAGGTAAGAGTATTCCACTCATCAAAAGAATCATGATCTCCATTAGTTGTATCGTGTTTAGGTGCAGGTGCATTATGAGTCTGCCATGTGTCATCTTGAAACCAATCAATGCTAGTTGAGGGGTCGTCTGAACTATTTTGTAATTCAGCATCCTTGGGTCTGGAAATTGGAAGAATTTCCCCAGCTTTCTGTGATGCTTCCAGATTTGCACTATCCCATAGGTCAACTGCTGGCCAGTCATTAGCTGCAGGAGAAACTGCTACAACATCCTTCAGTTTCCCATCTGTTGGACCTTCTGCGGTTCCAAAAACTGTGTCTAACTGAGCAGAAAGATCAATAACTGAGCCAACAAAAGCATCAGTTGATTTGGAACCCTCATGCTGGTTTCCAGAACTAACTGTGGAACTCGTATAGGTGTCAAACGCTGCAAAGGCATGCTGACCTCCAGAACCAACTGCAGAACTTATAGGAGAGCTAGATTCGTTGGACACATTCTGCTCTCCTGAACCAGCAGCTTGAAAATCTGCTTGCCATCCAGAAAAGTCATCACTTGTTTGGACAGTAGACACAGCTGGTTCAGCAGATCTGGGATTCTCAAACAAACTAAGATCCTCGTGGCTTCCAACTGTTTTATTTGCTGCAGACCCAATATTATCGCTAATGACTGTCTGTTCTTTGTGCGCACTGGATATGTTCTCCCTCTTTGGAAAAGAAAGAAAGTTATCCAGGTCAAATCCAGTCGGATCGTAAGAGCTTTTGCTTAGCTCTAGCTTCTTGGTCATGATACTGTTGTCTGTCTCCAGCTCAGTTGGCCATCTTATTTTCAGATCAAGGAAATCAGATAAAAGAACTTCATCATGAGGTGAACTCGGCCCCTTGTTTACCTGATTCTTTTCAGTAGCTGCTCCAACCTTCTCCTGGAAACCAAATGGGACAAGTTCTTATAACATACTCCTAATTTAACAAGTTAACAAAAGTCTATCAGAAATACTAGAAGGTATAAGAAAAAAAATAATGAAGGAAGATTTAGTGAGCAACAGAGACAGATATACACTTTATGGTTAGTGGATTCGAGTACCATTCAACCCACTAAGTCTTTTTTATATATAGCTCGACCCGTATCTGCACCTATATAGCTACAGAAAGATATTTCAAGCCATAGGACTGAACCATAAATCATAGTAATGACCAAAAAAACACAAAGAAGCCCAGTCTTGGATTATCCACCCTCTATAACTGGAAGCAAGCAAGACATTGAGATAGAGTAATGAGCAAAATCGTGATTTGAGATAGAGGAAGAAAAACCCAATATAATCTAGCAAGGTGGATTCGGAGCACCACTGCACTTACTAATTCTTCACCATGGGTTAGAATTTAGTGTAAATATACCAGTTTCTAAAAAGAATTTAAAAAAAAATATCTCTCATCTTGCATTATCGTTCTCCTGTAACTGGTAGGAATACCCATACCCATATAAAACCCAAGGGTGTGTCCTAGTGATCAATAAAGTGGGTTGAGCACCATAAGGTTTCAGGTTCAAATCCTAGCATCGACAAAACATGATTTCTTCTCAATGTCCTAGCCTTGGTGGACAGAGCTACATGGTAACTGTTGGTGGTGGGAGGTAGCAGGTATCCCATGGAATTAGTGGAGGTGCGCGCAAGATGGTGGTATAAAAAAATTACCCATATAAGGCAATAAGCAGAAGGGACACCGGACACCCCATAAGATCCACCAAGGATACTAAGTTAGTAGATTTGAAGAACAGCAGCACTCACTAATCACGGGTCACATAACTCCTTCTGAAATAGTGATCTATCCCGTCAATCCCACCCGCGAGCTATCCATTCTAACTTGTCTTTGCCTAGCAAGATATGTCTAGTTCTTCCTCCACTTGCCTATCTCAGTAGGAAATTGGAACAGTCTCTGATTTCAAAGAAAAAGCTGAGGCCAGAGCTATACCTTCTGGAACCGGAGCAATAGCTGCTATAAAGTAAGAAGATGCGCAGGAACATCCCTAAAACAAAGACTCGGAATGCTCATTCAGACTTTTGTTCAATTATTAAAAAAAAACTCACAATAGGTTCGAATCCAGTATAAATACAATATATTTTCAAAATAAAATTCAAATCCTAATCTGCAAAACATAATAGAAAAGATCTAATCTTGCATTATCAATACTCCATAACAGGAAGCAACCAACACTATCTCATAGAGAAATAAGCAAACTGAATATGTTTCACGTAGAGAGACCCAACATACCGATCCATCGAGGCGAAGAGCTCGTAGAAACCATTGATAGCCCACAGTGGACTTAAATGAAATAAGGTCAGGAGCAACGTCAGGGTTTTGGTGCAATTTGTGGCCACAATATATGCAAATCAAGGACTGGAGCCCTCTGAGAAGCCTACCTTGGCAGTGTTTACAGCGAAGATAGGGTGGAGAAGGATCGAAGGCGGCGACGGTGGCGGAAAGAGAAGGCATAGCCGGAAGTGATGAGTCATTAGGGAGGTAGTCGGGTAGACCCGATTCGGTTCGGGTCAAGATCTTGGCTTGTTGGATCAGATCACTTGGGAGCTCGAACGCCATTGTCGAGCAAATTGAACAGAGTGTTGTGTTTAGTCAGGGATTATTTTTCTTTTCTTCACTTAAATCTACTGTCCGTTCCCAGATGTAAATATACTTTTTATTTATTTTCTTTTGAGTTAATTGTTAAAAACATTTTCAATACCATCTAAATTCTAAATCGTGGAAGAATTTATTTTTTATATCATATATAAATTGTTCTCAAATTTTGTGTTTGTTACGACATCTTCATTTTACACATAATAAATTTGAAAAAATATTTCCTCATCAAATTATCTATTTTTTGCTAGTATACTTAATTATCTATTGTTCTCTTTATTTATCTAAACTATCATCTCTTGATGTTGAGTTAGCGAAATATTGTTCACACCAGAATAAGCATCAGCATTGAGGTGTATTTAATTTTAATATAAAGAAAGTGATAATTTACTCTAGTTTAAATGGACAAATGAAATAATATATAGTTAAGATACAACACTAGCGAAAAATATGTTTTGAACCATTTTAACTCTTTTATTCTTGTGCTTGGCACATTATTCTTTCCGTTTCCATTTTGGATATCAGCCTTCATTCTCGTTAGCAGCTTTTTTGTGTGTGAAATTACATCACATCTTCAGCCTCACAAACAAACTATCCTTTTTTTTTTCCCACCCAGTGTCCGGGCACTCCCTCAACAAAAGGGACTCTGTACCCAAAGGGACTCAACAAGTGTCCTATGGATTCAGGAGCTTCAAAACATAAAGGACAGTGCAGTGTTTTTTGTGATTCCTCATTTGACAAACCTATCTCTAGTATACAATCTTCCCATAGCTGTTATTTTATTAAATACAAAAAGCCACTTGGGAGCATCATAACATATTGTTGAATCCGAAGGCAAAAGGCCACTTTTTTAAGCTAAAATGTCAAAACGGACAATCAATTCGTAGAAAAACCAAAAGATTAGTTGACAATTAACCAACCACTGAAATGATTCAACTACCTTTCAGTTGCTAACCTCCAAACATATTATCTTACATTTCCGCCTGCATCTTATCTCCATTTTGCTTATGACAACCGCTTGAATTAGAACAAAGATCTTATTCCAGCTTCCTCTGATAATACAGTACTACATATGCTGCAACCATACTTGGTGTACAATCAGAAAACGGAACACTCATCTCCACCCGGGTTGAGCAACCAAAGCTAATCTCTGGAGGCCTTAGCAGCTTAATAACCTTTTCAGCAGCAATAATTTGTTTTTCTCGAAGGTTGTCATCAAGTATTAAATCCCTGTAATTTAAAGATTCCCGAGTGATACTGTAAGCCATTTAAAGATTTATAGCATGTACTTTCACACACGTAGGCACACAATTGCAGCTCACTCATTTTCATCTTTAAAAACCTTTTGTGCCATCTTTGATTGGTTTCGTCTGCATTTCTAACAACGAAAAATAACACAACTGCAATGTGGAAGGAAGTATAATCACCTGCCTCATGGTCAGCTCATCCATTTCTTTAGTATATATTCTTTTGATGAAAACATGCACCAAGAAGGTGCAGGTGTGCAGTACAAAAGCTCAGTTCCTTATAAATGCAGGGAGCTGAGAAAGACTAGCATGGACTCCATGTCATATACATACAAAAGATTACACCAGAACTCCTAAAATTACAATGACTTTAACTTATACTTAAGTTTGTGTATAGGTATAACTTTTCCTTCAATACTCTCTCTTAATTCTGCCCCTTCTTTTCCATATTAGTATTATTACTAGTGAATTGACCCGCGCTTCGCGCGAAAATAAGTTTTTTTAAAAATAATCCTTTCAAAAGACTTGGATAAAAATATTTTAATCACAAATCTAAATTGATAAAATTTCAAGAAAGAGTGTTGCTACTAAGCTAAGCTGCTGTTGGGGAACTCAGTATAAGCGATTTTCCGCTTCCGCCTTTCTAGGCTTTGAATAATAATATTTTAATCACAAATCTAAATTGATAAAATTTCAAGTTTTAATCTAATATATTATTAACACTTACTTTCCTTTAATTTTCCATCCTTTGAAAAGTGTTAATAGATTTTGAAGAACAATTGAGCTACTCATGTCCAGATTAAATCATAGTTTCCCTTTGTACATTATTTAACATATGTATATACGTACTTATTTTCCTTTTCTTTAGAACTTATCGCATAGTTCTAACTTCCAATTGCACGCCTAGCTACTTGTAAAAATGTACTTATTTTGTTAAATTAGGTCTTGGATTTAATTCTTATATCACATTCATAAATCGAGCATATTTTTATTTCTACAATAGTTCGATTTCCCGAGAGCTCACACGAAATTTGATACTGATATCATGTTAAATTAGATTTTAAAATCTAATTTACTCTCAAAACTTAAGCTCAAAAGAAGAAGAATTGGCTAAGCCTTTTAAGTTATAAGGAGGCACATAGAACCATGAAAGTTTCTCCCTTCATCATATTTTCTATCACCCCATGACACACGTAATTTAAAAATGTACCCACTCTTGTTCTCAGTGATGTGAATGGGTAAAAAAGTTTTAAAAATATTTTGTGTAGTCTTTCATTGAAATATCTTGTGCTATATTTTTGTTTGCTAGTGAAAATCAAGCGAAGCATAAAATTGGAATTAAAAGATGCATGCGGCATGAGGTTAATTGAAAACCTTCTTAATTAATCTTTCTAAGCCAAAATTTTTAGTAATATCTACTTGCAAATTGTTGAAATAGTACCCGTATATAATATAAAGACTGATGATATTAAGGAATTGGAAATATGCCCATTGAAATGTTGCGGTGTAAGGCATTTAAATCAAAATACTTTTGATATAATATATGAAACTGTCAATAAAAATTAATATCAATTAAATCAATATCATTATAATAAATCCCAAAATATCTTTGTCATCTAACTAACCACCCCTATTATATCCTAAGGAATGAATATAAAAAGCCATGAGAAAAAGTAACGTTAGGAAAAGCAAAAGAAGCAAATAATTAACGTTGATAAATGCACTACAAAAACAACAGACATCTTCAACTATTATTTAATTGGGTTATGTATAAATGAATAGGAATAGTAGATTTTTTGTACAAAAATATATAGATTGATAAGTCACACTTTCTTTTAAAAAAATAATTATCATTTGCAAAAGTAAATTTTAGTAAATTCCCAGTCCCTTAATTAGTCCCATAGTGATTGTGTGTCTATCTCATATTCACAGAAGAAGGAACTTGCTTAATGTCATGACTATAATCTAGGGGCCGCTCTATGTTGACCTTTTCGGATGCTCGAGCATATTGAACTAACTATATTATATTTTTATAGAAGTTTGAAGTAATGGGATAAAATTAAAGGATGAGCACCCATGTACTAAGTAGTGAAATGGCGTAGTAGTCAGAAGTGGGTGCTTAAGGTTCATGTAGCTTTTATTAACAACAATTTTTTTTCCTTTATCCAAAAAAATATTTATTATAGTTCTTTGTATTGATTTTTTTTCACAATTGTGCTTAAATATAATTAAGGAAGTACCCACGACCTTAAAATCTTGAATCTGCCACAGACATTTGTAATAGTGAAGCCTCAGTGAAGCACTATACGGAAACCTATATGCTCCTAATCATTTGGTTACTACGCACAATGTCGATACAATAGGTAAATGAGATTCAATAAAAGAGCTAGCAAATACTAAGAAAAATATAACTTTTTCATGCACAGTAAAATTTCTTCATGTGTATTCAGGGACTAAGCTAGGCTTTCGGTTAAGTTTGAGTGAATTCAGCAACTTTGATCCAAACTCTATATTTATCTTAAGAAATCTATCAACTCTATACAAATTATTGATTTAACTAAAATTCAATAACATAAAAGAATTAAAATTCCAAATTCATAAGCTTCAAATTTTGATTACGCTCTTGTACCGTGTATTAGAAGAAGCCAAACATATATATATATATATATATATATATATAAATTGCAAATGTGGATTGCCCATAAGATATCATAAGGAAGAAATGCTACATTCAATTGTTGAAATCATACCATTGCAAAAGCAAATGAAAAGAGAAGGAGGAATCATATATGCACATGCAAGCATTTATGCCTTCCCTTTCTGTCAGCTTATTTTTCTCTTGCATAGAGGAGAAAACCTTAAATATCAAACACCCAAAATACAATCTTTATTGTCTGTTACTTTTCTTTTGTGATTTGTGATTTAACATTGAACACTCTTTGGCACAATTTATATGCAGATAAGATCACCCACATTAATTATAAAAAATGAAAAGGCATGAGTTATCGAAAAACCGTGCAATTTAATTAGGAAATTGAAGTTTTTCATTTAATTAAGTAATTATCTAGGCAGTTTTAAGATTGTTTTTAGAATAAGATAAGCAAAAACCAAAAAAAAAAAAAGTGAAGAAAAATTCAAAAAAAAAGAAGAGAAAAAAGATAAATGCAAATGGAGATCATAGAGAGGTGTCACATCACATTCTCTATGTTTCTCCTTTATATTATATATAGATTGTTACTCTCTTATTATCTTTTTCTTTGATTTTATTGTTAACTGACAACTGTTGTTTTCTTTGCTTCGGTTATCATATTATTTTGATGTTGTTATTGTTCTTTTCTCCATTATTTCCAACGTGGCTTCTTCACTATAGTATTTCCTTTTCACACATGCTTTGAAATGCTTAACTTGAGCCAAGGGTAATAACAGAAGCAGTCTCTCTACCTTCACAAGATAGGGGTTAGGTCTCGTACACACCACCCTACTCGGAATCCACTTATGGGATAATACGGGATATGTGGTTGTTGTAATAGTACCCAAAAAAAAGTGCAAGCAGCTTATGCATTTCATTGGAAGATATTGTCCAAGACAGTCATTTTATACATCACCAAAGTTTACCTAAATTGCTCCAGATAGAGTGAGAAACCAAAAGGGATAATGGTCATTTAGAGGAAGCTTACTTGAGCAATGATGCCAATTTCGAAGGTGTGCATTCCTGGAATAGAGCTTCAGGAATTACGGCTGAATCCAATAGAATATTAGGAAGAGAGATGTATGGTATAATAGCTTTGTAACGTATGAACCATTCTGTCAGGAGATGGGCTCGATATGCAACAACACATGGCAGTCGTGCAAGCTGCATCTCCATTGCAACTGTACCTGAAGTACATAGTGCTACACTGCTAGCCTGCATTATGCAGAAATGCAGTTCAAGTTACCAACTCCACCTTGAAACATTGCGTAACAAATTAACAATTTAGATATTCAACAACAACATACTCAGTGTAATCCCACAAGTGGGGTCTGGGGTGGGTAGGATGTATACCAGCCTTACCCCTACCTTTGTGTGGTAGGTAGGTTGTTTCGATAGACCCTCAACTCAAAGGAGAAGTTATAGAAGTACGGATGCCAATGGCAGAAAGTGAGCAATCATAAAATGGACTCCACAATCTATACCCACAATTAAAGTAGTTAACCTATATAACTTTTTAACATTATCTTTATTCATACAGATGAACTACTCCCCCGCTTCAAATTATGTGACATACTTTGACTCAGCACAGAGTTTAGGAAAAATACTTTTGAATCTTGTGGCCTCAAATATGTCATACATCTGTGTGGCTATAAAAGTTCTTCGTTAATGACAAAATGAAAAAAATTCAAGTTAAATTGTTTTCTAGTATAGAAATGTGACAAATCTTTTTGGAACGGACTAATGGAGAAATTGTTTCACATAAAAAGGAACACTCATGAACCATAAAAGTAAAGGGAAAAGGACAGTCATATGAATGGATCCGCGTATTATCTCCATCGTTGATTTAGTCATACACAGAAAATGTCACTTCTTTACTCATAAGATGATTTAACAGCAGAAAGATGTCCTTAGGCTTTGTATGTCCTAAATAATTACAAACAATGAACTGAAGTTTCAGTGTTTGGTATATGAAAAGAGAAAAGTATTGGTGGCGACAAAGTGTCAAGTAAATAATTCACGCACAATCCAAATACTAACAACTATATTTAGGAAAAGTCTTGTTGGTTAAACAAAGATTATCTAAAACCAGTCTTGGTGTAACCACTGACTATTGAAACATCCTACACCAGTTAAGAATCTAATCCACATTAGAACTCTTTGGATTACTAAAAGCAATGAAACAACTTAAGAAAGACAAGAAATTTTTTTGTGAAAGATTCTACCAATTGAAAAAAGCTCATAAGCCAAGTGTCAAGTCTTTTTCACTTGATCTTGTTCTGGATTTTTATTAAGCTTCAATCTGCCAAGAGCTTGATATATGCTACCTATCATCAAGGACAAAACTAGAACTGACAACATGGTTTCCAATTGACCAGCCTTTAGTAGCAAAGACTTGGTCATCATCCTTGGATACTAGATTCCCCCATCAAGTGGCTGACTCTTCCCAACTCACAGTGACTATCAGCCTCTCAGCATTGCGAAGAACAATTCAATGCAAAGAAGAACGAAAAAAGCATTCCATTACAAGGTGTAAGTAATTGAGGTTTGTACCTTATGAATACCACCAAGAGACTTGCCCCTTTTTCCAGTTACACCATATTTCAAAATTGAGTCATTTTGGTCACAGTATGTCTCAAAACAGTTGAGCTATTCTAGAATAGTGAACATTCAACTTTTGCTGAGCCCCAAAAGTACAAAGCCAGAATAGAATGCATAACTCAAGTTCTAGCTACTTAACTAAAAACTGTACAGGTACAAGCTCAAGTGCTTACACTAAATGAATCGTATTTCATCTGGTGTGATCCTCCAGAAACCAATACAACAGATGATGGCCACTTACGAACAGCTTTACTGATGTAGTCTTCCACATGTTGATTAGGTGCCACATGAACTGCTGCTACCAAGTTCGGAAAAGAACCTTTTAATTGCTCCAAAGATTTAGAGAATATGGGGAACATTCGAGTAACCTCCTGTAATCTACTTCCAGGAAGCAAGGAAATAACTGGGGATCCTTCAAATTAAACAAGAAAACATAATTAGAAAGCTGACGAAGATAATCGAAACTGAGGGATTAGCACACATGACACAACCAACCAATGAGAAGGAAATCGATATCCATTTTTTTGGGTAAGACACTGGAAGGATAGAGATTTTAACATATGAGGAGTGAACACGGGGAGAAAATCTTGCATTATTAGATAAATGTCAAATTACAGAAAAAACACAGAAATATATTTTGTTCATAAAAATCAAAAGCTTTTCCCACATTAAACACCTTTGTACTTTCATCACGAAATAAAGTTACAGCAGAAGCTTTCTAGAAACAGTATCATACAATTTAACCTACCCGATGATATTCCATAACCAGTTAGAAATGCTTCAGCATTTCCTTCAATTCTGTATCTTCTTTCAGTGGCATCCTCCCCCTAAAATTCAATATAAAACTACATTAATATTAAATGATCCTTCCGTCAATCAACTACATTAGATTATAATTCACTGTTTCGTGGTGGAATAAATTAGAAGTTGTTAATTGACAACAGAAAAATGCAATTTCAAAAGTTAAAATACCATACTCTGACCTGAAGACATTATGATGGAATCAATCTATCAGAACAATCATACAAAATTTCTAAGTGAATTGTTTCTTGATAGGAGTTTCTCTATTGTACCAGAAAAATCATACCTGAATTCTCAGTAGATTGTTTCTTGAAAAGAAAAAATATCTGCATGCCCAAAAGCTAAAAAGCCAGATTATAGTACTAGAACTTAGAAGGCATAATTTGAGTGGTGAAGAATGCACTACTACGTCATTAGTCGTTACTACTGCTTGTCATGTACCAAACGTTAAATAGAACACATATCAAAATACTGATTTACCTGGCATTCCGGAATATCTTCAAGGGTGGGATGACCAACAAAGGTTGCTGCTACGCCATTTGATCTACAGACTTCTGCCTCAAATGGAAGAATGCATAATACATGATCCACAAAGTGAAGAAGTCCTTTAAGTCTTGCTTCACCGCCTTTCCAGGCCCAAAATGATGGTGATACATAATGGAAGTGCAGCGGGCTAACCATCCCATGTTGAACACAAGCAGCTGCAAAATGTATTTCCTATATTCCTAATACCTTACTTTTCCCAGTACAAAGGTAAACTTGAAAATCTCTTTCGAACTCACAAAAGCTACAGAGCATTACCCCTCAGATGCTTTAGGAAACGGAAGGAAAATCCTTTAGCGTCTACAGTGAGTACGACATGAGGCTTAAAAGAAAGAGCAGCTTCTATAGTTTGCTTGAGCCTAACCTGACATTTTAAAATCCAAATAAGCTCCTTATTTCATGCATATATCAAACCATTCAGACAGCATAAATCTTTTCCTTCAAAATGTCACTTCAAGTAAATCACTTGGAAAAACTACAACTTGATTTTCTTTATGCAGATATTCATAAGTATCCGTACTCTAAATTGATTAAGATACGGCAGCAACTCCCAAATGCCCATTACTGCAATATCCTCCATCGGGAACAAAGGATTCAACCCTTGCTTAGACATCATCTTCCTGGAAATATACACAGAAATAACAATGATAATTAAGGAGTTGACAACTTGACTTATGCATGAAGCATTATTGACTAGTGAAACGCATAAGATACTTTCAAGTTTCAATTTTAACTTTAACAAGCTGATATTAATCGTCAATAAGAGTGCAAGAAAGAATGAAAACATCTCAAACCATAGTTATCGATTATGTGAACACTATAGTAGTTTAGAATCTTAAGAGACTAAGAGTGTACCTCAAATTTCCTATAGACTATGTGAACACTATAGTACTCCTCCCTTTCAATTTGTTTGTATTATTTCCCTTTTTAGTCCATTTCAAAAAAATGCATCTTTACTTTTCTGGCAACTCCTTAATTCTAACTTTTCACATGACATATTTAAGACTACGAGATTAAAAGACATTCTAGTACAAAATTCAAAAGTTTCTTTAATTTCTTAAACTTTTTGTCTAAGTCAAAACGAGATAAACAAATTAAAACAGAGGAAGGGCATACAAAGTTGCGGAAAATGAACTGTTCTTGGCAAACCAAAAAAGACAGAAATTATGATAAGCAGAGAACTAAAAGAAAGTTAAACGTTACCCTCCAACACCAGCAAAACGAACAGGCAAAGGAGAAAGCTTTATTAGGGAACCCATTACACGGGACCCAATTGTATCACCAGAAACCTCCCCAGCAACAATGAAGACCCTAAGTTCACCATCTTTTGAAGCAAAATTAACTGCAGATTGACTTGAAACTGAGAATGTTCGTCTCATTTTCCGCATCAACTTCATGTTTACCCCCCAATTCACATTCCAAATTTTTCTAAAACCCATATCTTTGCAAACCTATCATCAAAATAATATACACAAAATCTTAGAAAAACCCTTAATTTGAAAAGTACTAAAGCAGTAAATGAAATGGAAATTTCATCAAATCACTGAACTTGATTCTTCTTTTTGCCTGGAAAATGGCAGAGACTGAACAGATTCACCAGCTCTCCATCTCTTCTTTCCCTTCTTCTGGAAAAGATTAGCAAAAAGACCAAATGACAATTTGGTTCAAAATCAAATTATTTTGATATTATAATTTTTATTCTATTTAAAATAAATTATTTTGTGATTGTAATAATGTATCTTTATTTAATCAACGGAAAAGGGTCAAAATTACCCCTGAACTATGCAAATAGATCACTTATATCCTTCGTTACATTTTAAGATAAAAAATGTCCCCGTTGTTATCCTAAGAAATTATAAATACCCTCAAGAGTAAACACCCCAAATTTTTAGTGACGTGGGACTAATCCCTCCACCTAAGCGTTGCCAACTAGGATTCACTACAAAAGAAATAAACCTTTAGCGGTGACTTATCGCCACAAATGCCCAAAATATCGCCACTAAAGATTTTAAATGATTTTTAACATTAAATTCTAATTTTGTGTCTTTTTCTTCATTGTTTTTAAAAAATTACAAATGATACTTATTGATCAAGGAGGAGTTTGAAGACACTATATGTTTTATTTTTATGATATATGTAAATGCATAAAATGTACTATGATGCATTATGTAGTAGGAGATTTGAATCGAGAAGTAATTTTGATGATTTTCGTAATAATATTGGATGTTTTTAATATTGATAGTGCATGTTATTTATTTTAAAAAATTAGGTTGCAACCGAAAATTAATTATCATATTTTTTTGTTGAAAAAATATGTTATACTAGGGAATGGTTGTTATAGCCTTAGTCGTCACTAAAAATCACTCATAATCTTTAGTGGCAATATTTTGGGATTTTGTGGCGACTTTTATCGCCGCTAAAGGTCTAATTCTTTTGTAGTGAATCCTATTTGGTAACACTTGGGTAGAGGATTTAGTCCCATGCGGCTTGCCACGTCACTAGAAATTTGGGTAGTTAACTCTTAAGGGTATTTGTGGTCTCTTGAGATAACGGCAGGGGTATTTTTTATCCCAAAATGTAATGGAGGGTATAAGTGGTCTATTTCACATAGTTCAGGGATATTTTTGACCATTTTCTGTTTAATCAAATACAAAATAGATTTGCTTTAATATTTTACGAAAAGGGATCATATTTGCCCTTATCCCTTCAGAAGGGTTATATTTGTCTTTGTTAATACTTTTTTGCTATATTGATCTGTGCCATCTAACTTTAGCCACATATTTACCCTTGGACCGTTAAGTGTCTTATCATCATATGTGGCTCCCACGTGACACGCTTACATGGATATATATATTTTTCCCTTTAAATATTTTTTCTAATTTAATTATTATACCCAATCCAATATTACCCACCCATTTAACTCATAAAACTCAACTCCTAATACTTATTTAGCTATGTATATTGTGATTTTGATATTCATATGCAATGTGTCCTTCTGCCCCTAATTGATGTTCTTCACATCACCATCATCATGAACTTGAGCTCATATTTTAATCCCCTTTCGATAATGATGCAGATGTTGTTTTTGTTTGAGACAATGTGATTCTTAATTGCTGGTTAAATTATTGTGCAAATTGTGATTTTGGCACACATCTCTAATGAGCCATTTTCAATCTGTTGGACAACAAATCGAAACTACCGATCAACAAATCAAGAGCAAATCGAGTAATAATCAGTCAAACAGAGGAGGAACCAATCAAGATACAAGAAATCAATCATGAAGATGAAGATAAAAACAGAGGGATGACTAATGAAGAAATGAAGAAATTAAAATGATACATTTTAGCCACTCCATGCTTTGGCACTCTCTGAAGTTCAACAAACAATTAAAATGATGGGCAGTCCTAGTTCTTTCTCTGTTAAAAGTTTGTGATTTTCTCCTGGAAAAGTCATAATCTATCTTTATATAATAGGAGAAGAAAAACCACCACATGTCAGCGTCACAAATTTTCTGAATTTTAAATAATTAATAATTAATTATTATTTAACTATTATCTATCTATAAATATAAAATTTTAAATTATAATAGACACGTGTCATCAACTTACACAAATACTGACAAATATTAGAATTTCTAAAAACAAATTTAATTTTTATTTCAATATAATTTATAAATTAGTTAAAATTTTATTTCAATCATTTATAAATTAGTTAAAATTTGATTTTTTTTTAGTATACGACAAAAACTACAGTTGTCCTCAAAAACTTTTATATCTCTAAATTTTTCTAATTATCTTTTATTAAAAGAACAACAATTTTAAAAAGGGAAAAAAAACATACGTAAATTAACATTAATTTAAAACGGAAAAAACATTGCCTCTTTAATTATATATCTAAATTTTACTAATCATCTTTATTAAAAGAATAGTATTGCTTTATATCTTTAAAAAACTAGAAAAATATTATCTTTCATTATTTAAATGGTATTGCTTTATATTTTTATAAAAAGTAGAAAAGTATATAAAATAAAAAATGTTGTCCATCCGCCATTTTAAATAAGTAAGTAGCAAAACTTTCCACTAATTAACAAAACTGTTAAATGAATAAAAAGAATAAATAAAATTAAAATAAATAAAATATAAAATGTTGTCCATCAGCCGTTTTTAAAAATAAATAAATAGTAAAATCATCCACTAATTAACAATAAACTGTTACATGAAGATATACTTAAAAAAAATAAAAAAGATTTTAAATGTACTTTTTCAAATTACATAAACAACCCATGTAATATTTCAATCACTATTTTTTGAATTTGAATTTAAAGTGGTTATTAAAACCGCTCCATCCATTATCTTTACTAGTTTACGTGTCCGCGCATTGCGCGGTAATTTATTGATAATTTCAAAGTCAACTATTATAAAATAAGATAGTAAAGTTTATATGAGAGAATGTTAACATCTAATACATAGATATGTTATATAGAATACTTGTGAAAACAAATCAATATTTAAGTTCTGTTATCTAAATTTGACAATAATGAATTTTAGTATTATTTTATTTATTTATTTATTAAATTATTCAAAATCATAAATACTCTCACACAATCTATATCATCATCTTGTTAGAAAAATAAAAATATAATAACATTAAACATTAGACAAAAATAAATTGTAACTAAGAAAAGTTTTATGATTATGATAATGTTAAGCATAAAATAGTTTTAAACACTTGATTATAAGCATGATATTCAAAATTTTAAATTTTATCTTTTATTTTTTCTGAAAATTAAGTATCAATTATATGATACTTTTTTTTAAAAACTATAATTATATGATATTTTTTATTTAAAAACATAAAATTATATGATATTTTAGTACTATATAATTCTTACACATAAACGATATTTTTACAAATTTATATCCAAATCAATTTCAAATAACACAATGAACGGATAAAGATATATAAGAAAAAACAATCCTATCAAATTAAATTCTTATTACAAAAGAAAAATCATTAAGAAGATGGGCAAAATCAATGAGAAAGTTTTTTATTACATATGTATTAGTCCTCAAAATTTAAGAAAATATATTTTTATTGTATTAATTAAGAATTAAAATATAACTATAATCTGATCAAAATATTATTAAAAATATATTTAAGAAAAATTATATTTGAGGACACTCAATACAATCTCAATTATACTCATATCACAAAATTTTCTTTTAATTATAAAATAATTACCAAAAACTAAATTTTCTAATGTAAAAAATGTATTCTTAAAGCATGAGTAGTAGAAACGCATCTTCACTCTTTTGCTAACTTTGTTTGGATTAACTTTTAAAATTTGTTTTTTTTAACACCATGATTTTTGGCATAACTTATATGCACCTTCATAAAGTTTTTTTTCTTTCAAAAAGTACTTTTGATTTCAATTCAACCGAGACATAAAAGACTCAATTTGTGTGAATTCTTTGGTAGAGTGTATTGAAAAAAATAATGTTTGCATTAGCTTTGTGTATTAGTAGTACTTTGTTTGGTACCTTTTTTCATGCTATGTATAACTAATGCACATTTTATTGTGTATTGGGGAGTGTATTACTAATACCATGGATTTCTAGGAATTAGTAATGCAAAGGGATTTAATGCATGCATTAGCATTTTAAAGACACAAATACCCCTCAAAAGCACTTTTACATCTTTTTCACCATATGTGTGGAGGATATTTTTATAAATAATTATTTTTGTACAATACATGCTATTTTTAATACACCAAACCAAACAATGCATAAGAAATAATTTATGTACAACTAATGCAAGCATAACTAATACAAGCATTACTAATGCAAATATTGCTAATACACTCTATTTAGCATTATTTTTATACACTCTATCAAACGGCCTCTTCAATTTCGTCTTAAGATTTTATCCATTTCCTTAGTGAAATTTATCATCATATTTTTGCAATTCTTCGATTGTCATTTGATTTCAGTTCAATCAAAACATAAAAGACTCATATTGCATAAGTGCATCATATTTTTACAGATTTGAGTTTTTAAATTTAATTTTTTATGTACGTATGTAGGTATAATATTAATTGAAAATTTAAATATGTACAATATTAATTTAATAAAGATTAAACATTACTTCAAAATTTAATAATAGATATTTAAAATAATTTCACTTTATAAAATAATCTTAATATTAAAATTGCATTCATACTTGTCTCTTTTCTTAATCTGAATCCCAAAACCATTTTTAAAGTAATAAGTCACACATGAATCAAAAACTTTTTTCAAATAATTAGCCAAACACAAATTTTAAAATATATTTTAAAAAATGGAAATATAGTTATTCGTTATGCTCTAAATTTCTCGCCCGTCTCTTGATTAATTTTATTTTTATTAGTAATCAAACCACATATCAAAATCAAAATTTTCTTAATGTATCAACCCATGTTTGTGTTTCTTGAATTGCAAAAATGAACTATATATAACATTTTAAATCCAAAAAATTCAAAGTCATATAAAAAACACAAAAATGATAATCAAACAGAATTTATTAATAAGAATTATTACTTCCATTTAGGAACAAATTGAAAATGAAAAATGGAAAAAAATAAATAAATAAGAACTATCAATAATTTGAAAGTATTTCGGGAAACAATGGTGACTCCTTCTCCGTTTTCTTAATTACCCAGTTGTTGTTAATGCCTCTAATTCGTCTCTCATAAAACTAATACAGGCCTGTGTAGATTTTCTTTCATTTTTTGGTGCCATTGAAATCAGAAAATATGAAGCTTTTATAGGTTGAATTATTAAGTGGCAGACGGCTCCACTCTTCAAGCCTTAATTTTTTTTCTTAATTAATTAAGTCTTAAAATTCAGTAATTCATACAGTTACCATGTGTAATGGATAAGGCTTATCATTCAGTTTTTATCTTCGAGTTATATTATTATTTAAATTTTAAAATTAATTTATTTAAAAAATATTTTGAAATTGGGAAAAGTGTGAACACGAGAGGAGATTTAGGGTAAGTGGGTTTACAAATAGTATTTTGAAATTTCGTATTATTAAAAAGGGCTTTCAGTTAACTGCATGTTTAGTTTCTATTTTGTTTTTAAAATTGAAACTTATTTTATTTAATATATTGTCTATATTTAATTTTAATCGTCTTAAAAACCTGATTTATTTACTATTGTAGTGGCATCCGTTATTCGTGAGTTTGTAAAAAAAAAATTAATTAAATTTTGATTTATAAAATTAAAATAATTTAAATTATGAAGTTTTAGAAAGGAAGAAAAAAAACTCATAATCAGTTACCTATAATTTAGGAATCCACTATCTAAAAATTGAAAAGATAACTCCAATTACATAAATTTAAAACTGATTTTAATTTGATATTATAAATAACTAATGTGATACAATTAGTTTGTTAGAATTAATGTAGTTAACGTAAACAAATTTTAAAAACTATTTTTAATTTATGTTTTTTGTTCTTAAATGTTTTATTTTTTAAATTGTTCTTTAAAATTTATATATATATATATTCAATTAGGTATATAGTATTTAAAATTCATTGAAGACTTATGTAACTGCCGTTGTAATTTTTTTAAAAGTTTATAAATTTGTTTTTTTAAAAAAAATAATTATATAATATTTAATTATTTATTATTTAAAATTCTGAAAATTTGTGACGCTGACATGTGGCGGTTTTTCTTCTCGTATTATATATAGATAGAAGATAGATTCTCTCTCCTTCCTCTCTCTCTATATATACATAACTAAATTCAATTAAAAAATTAATGGAATTATTCTTCTTCAAATGTGTAAAGTTATTCGGTGAATTATTTTCATTCTTCTTAACTTCATCTTCTTTTGGGGTGAATTGGTAGATTATTTTATGACTAGCCGAAGAAATTGAATAGATTTGTAAAGTAAAAAGTGAAAGTCAAGAAGAAGTAGAAGAACAATATTTATCAAAGTGGAAATCTTCGGTACATGATGATATTTTTAGATTATAATGTCTTATTAACTTTTTGGTTTATTTTATTTTATTTAATATTTAATTTGATTTGTTTCTGTCACATTTTTTACTTAAATTCTTTATATTGAATAAGTTCTATAAAGAATTTAAGTACAAAATGGAGGTGTTTATGTTTGTGAATGAAATTTACATCAATGGAGGTGTAGTTTTGCCTCACAATTAGGAGATAAAAGAATTTGTGTTCATCATTATTTATTAGTGTAAAGATATTTTACCACTTCAAAATCACAGTAATCATGTAATTGCTATCATACTATATATAATGGCAAAAAAAAAAAAAATTAATCAATGAGAAGTGCTCAAGCAATATTTTAAAATAAAAACAAAATACAAAATTTTCATGTGGATATTTTAGTTATAAAGGTAAAACTCAAATTATTATATCTAAGAAAATAAATTGAGAGTCACAATTTAGTAATGATATTATTTGAGTTACAAATGAAATACAAAATGAAAAAAGTTCGTATAATTATCATTGAAGAAAAAGAATTGAAAAAAAGAGAGGATGATAATGTATAAATAAATAATGCAATAAATAGTATCATGTCACTTAGTAATTCTTAATAGATAAAGTTAAGAATATTGTATAATGATAAAATTTCTAGCAACATAATAAAAAATTAACAATTAACTAAATTTATTTAAATATAATCTCAAATTCTATATTGAAAATAAATGGGAATTTTTTTTAGCAACTTATCACATATGATATAAAAAAACAATTCTTAAAAGAATCGGTATTTTTTAATAAACAAAAACATTGAAAAGAAAAAGAAGAAGAACATATCTTCTTATATTTTGAATACAAAATCTCAATTTAACACCGTTAATATAATCTTATTTCGATTACATGTAAAATCTTACGTGAGGAAATAAAAAATAATTGAAATATATGATAAAAATTATTTAGAAAAAAAGTCATAGAGATAATATGAAAATATTGTAATGTGGATTCATTTAAAAACAAAAATAACATAATGAAATAATACAAAAATATGTTATTAAGAAATTTGACAATGAGGAATTGCAAAACATATCGTAAAGCATATAATTTTTTGTCCTTATCTTTGAATGAGTAACTTTTTTAATGATTTAATTTTGAAATAAAATAACCGTGCATCGCGCGGGTACGTATACTAGTAAGATAAATATTGGGAGTTAGGTTTTATGGATTAAATGGGTGGGTATAATAATTAAATTTTTTAAAAAAAAAAACTAAAGGGAAAAATATATATATCCATGTAAGCGTGCTACGTAGGCTTCACATATGGTAATAAAAAAGTGGAAATAAGGCACTAAACAGTCCAAGGTATGTGTCTAAAGTTGGATGGTAGAGGCAAATATATTTTTAAAAAAGTATGGTGAAGGGCAAATATAACCCTTTTCTAAAAGTACAAGGGCGAATATGACTTTTCTGAATATTTTATATACGTGTATTGTCCAACTAAGAGAAAATGACCAAAATGGTTCTTAATATATGGGTGATATTTTACCTTGGTCCTTGATATAATTTCACTTTATTGAAATGGTCCTTAATATATAACAAATGTGTTCATTTTGATCCTTAATGTATTTCACTTGATTGAAATGGTCCTTAATGTATAACAAAATATATTCATTTTGGTCTTTCACCCTAAATCTAAAGAATTTATAAAAAAAAAAGAGGTGTTAAATTCAACTATGAACCCTACGTGGCTAACAAAATGTATCATTGTTGTCTTATTTGTTAGCTCTAAAGAAAGAAGGGTATAATTATCCAACAATTATCTATCTACCTTGACTCAATTATATGAAATTGAAAATCTCATAATAATTCAAGGGTATAATTGGAAATAAGATTTTTTTTTGTAGAGTTTTAAACCAAAAACAAAATTAGGAGGGAAGCAATGAACCAAACACTTGATAAAAAATAATCTCCACATTACTAATCTATGTATTGTTAATCTCTACGTTACTAATCCCTACATTATTAATCTTTATATACCCCTTAGTTAAGATCAAAATAAAAGGCTAAGTAAATATTTATTACGGACCGAAGGGAATATTGACTATGTTGAATTTTGCTTCTCTTATCATTACATATATCTTAAGATATAATTTCTCTATTTTAATATTTATTTTATTTATGTATTATTTCTCCAATTAAGATGTTTGTAGCTTTCAAAAACAATAATGATGATAACAACAATAGCATACCTAAGGATCGTTTGGTTGGTGGGATGAGATAGACAAGAATATCGCACAAGATTATTTTATCTGACCATCCCTATTGAATAACTCATTCTACCATTTACATTAAACTGGTGAGATAAAACAGTCTTGTAACTAAATAATATCTATTAAATGTAGGATAAAATAATCTTATGAAATATTCCAAGATTATATTTCTCCCACCAACCAAATGATCATCCTAGTTTAATCCCACAAATAAATTTTGAAAGGATAATGTTGTATGCAAACACTCAACTCAAGAAGAAAGCATAACAAAACAGGGGAAAATAAATAACAAAAGCAAAGAGGACTAAACATAACATAATAAAACATTACGAAGAAGAAAAAAAGAAAAAAAAGTATCTATCACAAAATAATACTAAAGTTAGAGCATAAAAAATAACAAATAATAAGAGAAATCGAAAAACAAAAAAATTACAAAAGTAATACTATGACTACTAGTATGGAAGGATAAGTGAGACAACATTCAACTAGCTACTAACCTTCATACCATATTTTGCGTCATCCATATCCTCGTATTTGTTAGAGTTAAGTAAAGTATTGATGTGGATGAAAATATAGGGGAAAATGAAAATATTAAAGCTAAGTTTTTTTCTATATAGGAACGTTATCCCTCATTGGTGGAAGAAAGGAAGACTAGTATGCTTATATATAGAGAAGCACTTCATCTAATTAATAAAGAGTTGAGAAGAAAGTTCTTGCTCGATTTCGATTTGAATTTGGTCAAATGAGTTGATTGATAATCTTTTTGAACTAAATTAATTTATTTCTTTTCCCATTTTTAATAATATTTTTGCACAAAATTTAATTGGAGTTTTGTTGAATAATTTCAACGGTGATTCGAAAGGACATGTTCTTTCCAAACAAACACCAAATTTGCTACAAATAGATGTTTTTGCACCAATTTCAACTCATAATTCCAGCTACAAATAAAGAGCTTTACCCTCATTTTTCTTCATCAATTTCTGAATTACTTATGGATATTATCTTATAAAAAAAATTGAATCTTTGTGTGATTTGAGACCATCTTTGAGTTCAACAAAGTTGTAGACGTTTTTCTACATCGAATTCTGAATTACTTATGGATATTTTCTTATAAAAAAAAATTGAGTTTATGTGTGATTTGAGTCAGTCTTTGAGTTCAACAAAGTTGTAGGCGTTTGATATACCTCTACTCCTCGTATATCGGGTATATTCATTTCATTGGTAGGAACTAATTCATCACCCCAATATAATGAGGAGATTAAATTTATTAAGAACACACAATGTATTACGTGGTCTCAATATTTTTTTAAATAAAAGTTTTTTGTTCAGCGGGAATATAAAACTTTACTAATTTAATGTTTTTGAACATTATTTTACTAATAATATTTAAGGTCATGTCATTGGTAAGTTGAAGACATATCTTGTCTATTCACTCTCTAACAATCTCTGTATATCCTCTTGTAATTGACAACTCGTGTATTTTCTCCTCAAATATCCGAACCATCTCAATCTCACTTGTTACATTTTGTCCATTATCAAGATGGCTTCCATTTTTTGCCCGAGTATCTTCATATATTTCTTTTGAGAATAAAATATATAAAAAAATAATTTAACTTCTAAAATAATAGATAACTCGAGATAATTAGTTTTATATAAATAATTACTAATAATTTAACCTTGATCAAGCTAATGTTCAATTAAGGCAGCAGTGAGTTTCTCAACTCGCACTCGGATGTTACTGTTAGGAAAGTTCAACCTCTTTTTCATTAAAAATCAATGGTACTTGGCATTAACTTATTCATCTAACAGATGTGATGTTTGTTAAAGACCCAAATATGATGTGTCTGCTTACCTGACCTTCTTTAACCATTGCCTATTCCTGAGGGGTGTGGACAGATTCTATCAGCTTAGACTTCACAAAGGGGTTGTCTAAATTAAAAAGGAAATATGTTATTTTGGAGGTGGTAGATAGATTAAGAAAGTATGGACATTTCATAGGACTGCAACAGTCTTATACAGTCGCACGCGATTCAAGTTTTCTTGGATAATGTCTTTAGTCTTTTAGCTGATAAGTTACTGAGATCCAAAATTTCTGAACTCTTTTTGACAAAAAAATATTTAGTCTTTAAGGAGATCATTCTACTATTTATAACCCTAAAAAAAAGAAGGCAAACAAAGGTCTAGAACACAACAGTTAAAACATATCTTAGGGTTTTTTGCTCAAATAATCCTCAAATAGGATTTTCTATTTACCCCTTGTTGAATGGTGATATAGTATCACCATTGACTCTGCCTTTAATGCTCTGATTTTAAATGCTCTCCTTATAAGGTTCACCAAAAAGGTTGGCAGATTTGGATTACAATTTTCAAACGCATCACAATTATTGAATAACTATAATTTCCAAACGCGTCACAACTGTGAAACAATAGAACGATTTCAAACGCACCACTTTTATTGAACAACAAAAGAAAGAGAAATAGTTAATCTCCATTATTAAAAAAAATGATATATCCATTAAAAAATTGTGATAAATAACCATAAACATTTAAATTTAATGGAGACATGTGAGCTCTAATATATGAATAACTAACTAACATAGTAATATTATAAAAGACATAACCTATAATTATTTATAAAAATAAGGATTAATTCTAGTAAATAAGAGGTTAGTCATTTATTTGAAATACATTATGTTGGATGTTTATTGTAAATTTTTTATTTATTAATGTGTAAATTTGAATTATTTATTTCAAAGTTCTAAACTATTGTTGATAAAAAGTAGATAGTTCTTCTCTTTTTAATTTTCTTTTGTATTTTTTTACAATGTTCAATATTGCTTGTAATGAAAATCATAAATTTTATTATTAAAAAGTCTTTTACGCCTTCAAATGTTTTTTTTTTCAATTTTCACATTCATTACTTATTGAGAACTTAAAGTATTACGACACCAATTGGATACACACACCAACTAGAACAACAATAATTTTTTTTTACCAATTCAATGAGATTTGAGTAGCTAAATGAAGTTAATTGTTGATTTTACGAAGAAAGAAATGAGGAGTAGGGCATTTTATGGAGAAAAATAGAGGAAGAATTGGGTTGATTCAATGAAACAACATGGTTCTATATGGTTCACTGAGAAAGTCGACGAATTTGGCTACAATTTTCAAACACATCATAACTTTTGAATAACTATGATTAACCAAACGAGTTACAGTTGTTGAACAACAGAACGATTCTCAAACGCGTCACGACTATTGAACAACAAAAGAAAGAGATAGTTAATCTCCATTATTAAAAAAAAAAATATCCACTAAAAAAATTGTTATAAATAATCATAACATTTAAATTTAACGAATACACATGAATATAAAATATATGAATAACTAACTAACATAGTAATATTATAAAAGACATAAGCCATCATTATTTATAAAAAAGTATTAATTCTAGTTAATAAAAGGTTAACCATTTATTTGCAATACATTATGTTTGATGTTTATTGTAAAAAAATTATTTATTAATATGAAGATTTGAATTATTTAATTCAAAGTTCTAAAATATTCTTAATAAAAAGTAATGTTTAATATTATTAGGTAGTGAAAATCATAAAATAATATTTTTTTTACACCTTCAAATGTTTTTTCAATTTTCACATTCATTACTTATTGAGAACTTAAAAGTATTACACATACCAATTAGTCTTCAAATATGTTTTTTCAATTTTTACATTCACTACTTATTTGAAAACTTAATGAATTACATATATCAATTAAAATAACAATTTCATTCATGCTTCGTGAAATAAAGAGTCCTTTAACACAAATTAATAAACAACATAGTTGTATTTTTTGAAGTCTTACTAATTCAAGGAGATTTTGAGTAGCTAAAGAAAGCTAACGACTGATTTTATGGATAAAGAAAGGAGGAGTAGGACGCTGATTTTATGGAAAAAAAAGAGGAAGAATTGGGTTGATTTTGTGAACAACCCAATGATTTTAAGGAGTGTTTGGATGAGTTTTTTTTTTTTGAAAGTGGCTTATAATCCCCAATTTTTGACCTTTTTTTTTTTTTTTTTTTTTTTTTTT
>JAJOOR010004370.1:0-22295 GCA_036250505.1 Solanum acaule
GGATTAAATGGTGGATTAAAAGAAGTTTGGGTTTTATTAGCAATGGCTATTGTTTATAGATTTTTAGCTTATATTTGCCTAAGCAGAAAAATTAATAGCTGTAATCTTTAAACCCAAAAAACAAAACTTTTTTTTCTTTTTGGTTGATGAAAAGTGTGAAGAGATGACAAATGAGAATTAATTTATTGATGTATTATTGACTAATGGGGAATTGAATTATCAATTTTTTTTTCTTTGATTGTATATTTGAAAGTAATCATTTTGATTTTATCAATCTTTTCTTGTGAGATGAAGCTAAAATAAATATATAAAAGGATCTTTACTTTTTTATTTTAATTTTTAGTTCCTCCTCCCACGAAGAAAGGAGGTTTTCTATATGGATATTAAATTTAATGACATGTTAATTATTTTGGTTGGTGTAAACTTTTTTGAAAGATCATTTGATTTGAAGTACAAGAAAATATAATTTTAATATAACAAGGTAATTATAATTATAATGCAAAAAATTGAATTAGTCAGGTCTCAAAACAATTAAAATTACGATATTCCATATATGTTTAAAGCAATTAATAATGGGGATCAACTTAACAATTAATAAAATATTATTTAAAGTCATAATCAACGACCATAGTGATGGAGGTATAAATACTCTTCTATGCTAAATAAAAAACTTCAAAATTAAAATCTAAAATATAGAGTCATTTTTATTAGAGAGCATCTTTTTTCCCGTAACTTCTTGGTGTTGATCCAAGTTTAATTCAATCTTAATATAAGTGTCGAACATCGAGAGAGAAACAAAAGAAAATTAAAGAGAGTAGAACACATTCCTTTATTCTTAATAAAAACTCTCACGAGTTACGATCAAACTCTAGGATATGAAATTATTTTTATTAGAGAACAATTTACCTCATAATATGAAACTTTTTGATAATAATCTAAATTTAGTCGAATCTTAATACGAACATCAAACACGGAACAAAAAAAAATAAAATAAAGGGTGAATCACGTTGGTAGTAATGGTCTAATGTCTACATCTGCCGTATTCTTCGGTGGGACCCTTAAAGCCCACATCCCACGTTCAAATTGTTTGACTTATTGCTTAATCACATTTTGACCCCTCTAGTTATCATCATTGTATAAATAGCCCCTTTTAAATTTTTACTATTTTATTTTATTTATTATCAAAAGGGTAAAATGGAACAATTATTATTGCAAATATCTCTAGGGACATATTTGGAAGGAAGAACATCATTGGCAAATTCAAGTCCTAAAGAATGTTTTAGTCATAGGGTAAAATCTATAGCTATTACTTTTTTTAGTCTATTTAAAAAAAGAAATATTTTTCTGCTTAATCAATAAATTTATAATTTCAACTATTCACGTAATATATTTAAGATTCAAAATATATTAGTATATTCAATGTATCTTTAGTTTAAGTTGTCAACTCAAAACCACAGACAACAATAACATACCCAATAAAATCTCACAAAGTTGATTTTGAAAAGGTTAAGTATAGGCAAGCCTTACCACAAACTCTTCAAGGTAAAGAGATTATTTTCAAAAGAGTCCCGACTCAAGCAAATCAAAACAGTCATTAAAAGAAAAACAATAGTAGAGAGAAACATGGCAAGTAATAGTAAAGCAGCGGAGTATATATGCAAGTAATCACAACAACTACAAGATGTGGTCAGTCAGTCACCTAAGAAATCATAACAACACAAGATGTGGTCATCTAAACACAATAAATCATAGATGATATCGTATACGAAAAGCCAAAGACTACACGTGTCAAGTCAAAACCAGACAAACAAATCGAAATGAAATGCATACTAAACAATTTTAAAAGACAATAATAACCTTATATGAGGAATTGACCAAAGGGCAAAACTGTCATTGTCAAGGAACAGTAATGTACCATGTGGCTAAAAAAAAAAACTATGTGGCCCTCAAATCATTGAATTGTTTTGGGATCAGTTGAAGTTGCGGATACTAATAAAGACATCATTCATATTGAGTCTATGAATCAGTAATAAAATAATAAGTCCTCCAAAAAAATTCCCATTGGGGGATTCACAAATCTGACAAATTCTTCTTGTGTCAGCTTAGTCCAAAAATACCCTCAATCCTGCAAATTCCCTTAAAAAAATCTTACTGTAAAACTTAAAGTCACCATTAATGGTGAATCAAGAAAGTCAATCTTAAGAATTTTCCCATTTTTGAAGAAGCATAGTCATAAATATTGAGTCTTTTGAGTTTTCTGAGGGAAAAAAAACAATCTTTATCAGAAATTAATGGAGCTGGTACCTTATTCAGACCCAAAATCTGAATCAAGTGTTGTTAATCCACCTTGGGAAGATATGTTTAGATCAGCTTCAATGAGGAAACCAGAAGAACCAAAACCCCAGAACCAGGTTCCTTCAGAGGCTCAGCCAAGAAAAGAAAATGACCCAAATCAAGATTCAGTGTCTGCTGACCCTCAGGTGAGACTAGCCCTTTATATAGCTATGGCTCATGCTGGACTTGTATTCACATTTTTCATTATCTATGGAGTTGGTAAATTGCTTGAAGAGTATTTGAGAGCTATGTTATGGGCTGTACTTTGTTCAATTCCATTGAGGGGAATTCAGCAAACCCTTGTTGCATTTTGGTCTGAACCTTTAAAGTTAGGTCTTACTGAGACTATTTTAGCTGTCCCTGTAGCTGTTTTCAGTGTTTTTCTAGGGACCCTTGTTGATATTAAAGAGAAGATTTCTAGGGTTGTTCTTAGGAAGCCTAAAGGTAACGCGACGAGGCGTCATACAAGTGGATTTTTCGTGTTGTTGAGGTGGCTTATGTCTTTTGGGGTGTTTGTGATTGCTTATGAGCAGATTGGTGGGATGGGATCAGTTGCACTTCTTGCATTGGGATTTATGTTTACTGCTAATAGTGTGGATTCAACTATGAATGCAGTAACATCTTTAAGAAGTCATAGCTTTCGTAGGTTCGCTATTACTGCTTTCTTTATTAGAGGGATATTGAAGAAGTTGAAGACGATTGTGGCGATTGGGTTGATTGTTGGATTGAGTGTGGGTTCTTTGGCAGGTATGATTTTCTTCTCGTATAAGATTGGTATGGAGGGGAAAGATGCTGTTATTGCGTTGAAATCCCATGTAGAGGAGAGTAACTATGCTGAGAAAATCGGTGTTAAGCAGTGGATGGATGAAAATGATGTCCCCGGGATGGTGGATAAGTACACGTCTCAAGTGTATGAGACAGTATTTACCCAGATAGATGGTTATGCTATGCAATATAATATGACGGAGTTTGTTTCTGGGATAAAACATTTTGTAATAGTTCCTGCAAATAACACATTTAATCAATCCACGGCTTTGGCATCCCCCTCTCCTTATGCAGAGAAATTTTTAAGCCTGAAAAGGAGGGTTAAAGATCGTGAATGGGCACAAATATATGCAGAAGTAGATGTGATGTTCAGGGAACTTCTGATCACTAGAGAGGACTTGGTTGAGAAAGCCAAAGGGTTTGCTCTCCAAGGAGTAAATGTAATGCAACGGATACTGGTTAGTAGCACATCTGTTTTAGGTGGAAGCATGAAGGTCGTGTTCTTGATTGGGAATTCCATAGTTTCGGGTGCTGCTGGTCTTTTTAATTTTGTATCTCAGCTAATGGTATTCATTTGGGTACTTTACTATCTCATCACATCGGATTCTGGTGGAGTAACAGAACAGGTCATGTCTATGCTCCCTATGTCACATTCTGCAAGGAGGCGAAGTGTTGAGGTTCTTGACAAAGCTATTTCTGGGGTTCTTCTAGCAACTGCTGAGATTGCACTCTTTCAGGGGTGTCTAACTTGGCTCTTGTTCAGATTATTCTCTATACATTTTTTGTACATGTCAACAATCCTCGCATTTCTTAGTCCTTTGTTTCCTATTTTCCCATCACTGTTTTCAACTATCCCAGCTGCTTTACAGTTGGTGCTTGAAGGTCAATATGTATTGGCCATCAGCTTATCAATTATACATCTCGTACTTATGGACTATGGTACATCCGAAATTATGGAGGATATACCTGGCTATAACGCGTATCTCACTGGTCTCAGCATTATTGGAGGAATGACATTGTTCCCTTCTGCATTTGAGGTAATCAAAAACATCACTCTCTCTTGAATTTCCATTATGACGTTCTTGCATTACTTATGTTACCTGTCATGTTACCTCTCTTGTTGAGTATGAGGAAAGAAGTGAACTTGGAGAATTCACAACGGCTATACATCAGCTATTAAGATATCCCCAATATTAGACAGAAAAATGTGAACTTTTAAAGTCCTTCATTTACCTATCAAAAAGAGAAATATGATTGTCACACGAAACAACATGACAGGAAAGACGATAATTCTATTGGGGAAAGAAGCTATGAGTGCATTCCCTTTCAACCTTATTCTTAACTCCAGTTATTGTCTAGATCATGATGGTCTTGGAACTAGGAAGTATTACTTTTTTGTGAGTTCCACACCCCAACTATCAATTGCTTCCTTTTCCTACCTGAACTATCAACATTATGTATTAAAATATGACTGATTAGGCCAGCCAACTATCAGTTGTTTCCTTTGTCATCTTTTGCGCATGTATAAAGATGTCTCCTTGCTTTATATGTCACTTGATGACTTGAGCAGGACCTGGATGCTCATAGTTCTTGTAGGAAAAGGGAACAACTGGTAGTTGGGGTGTGATCTCGTAAAAACAAGGATAGTTCATGTGTGTTTTTGACCATTATCTCTTTCACTTGAGATGATTTCATTACCATAAAGGTTGCATCTTTGATATTAATTGTGTGTTTATGTTGCGCAGGGAGCAATAATGGGACCACTGATAACTACTGTTGTGATCGCGATTAAAGATTTGTATGTTGAGTTTGTATTGGAAGAACAGAAGGAATAAGTAGAACAAATCTGTGTTTACAATGCCTGGACCTTTGAAGACATTGAGAAGAACCCCCTATTACTTTCTTTGATGGAAAAGCATTGCAAGATGAAGTGAATTCTTTTTTCTCCCTGTCAACTGTTGTTTGTTTTCTACCTGTGTTTGAGGATTTTTTTTTTCTTCTCAGAAAAAGCTGTTTATAGTGTGCAGAAGTTTGGTAAATTATTAAAATTGGAGCATACAATTGTATATTGCATCTTCTTTGTAAAATCTTTGATCTTTTGAAGAGAAATAGAATTGTTTTGACATATCCTTTATCTTCTCTCAGGGGTGTGGCCCTTCTCTAGATGAATGCGAAATGCTTAGTGCACCAACTGCCTTTTTTCTCTTTAAATGTCATGACTGACATTTTTCCTTTTGTGATATGGCTTTTTCTCATTGGTCGCTCGTGCCACATCAGAACCAGTGGCATTCAAGCATTAAACTAAGTTTTGAATTATGAAATATGTGTTCAATTAACTAAATTTGAATATAAGTTAGTGTTCAGCAGGTACAACTCTCACCTGTCCAATGATTTGGCCTTCCCTTTCCTTTTTTGCTTTTCTGCTTATCAGTTCAAATTGTAAGAGAGGACATAATCAAAAACAGAAATGTATTTCCAGAGCTAGTTTAAGAATGACAATATTACAGTCATGCTTGAATGTTATAACAGGGTGATGTAGAGACATTTGAGAAACAAAAACTAAAACAAAAAACAATCCACTAGGCACTGATGTTTGTTGCTTGCTTTTTTTCACATCAAAATTCTATTATCATTTCATGTACTTGTGGAGAAACTTCCTGTGAAAGTCATTCCGGATGGTGTCATTTATAAAGCGCTTGGCTACCTTCAGTTCCCCACGAGCCTGATTCTTGAAGACCACATCATCATCCCACCTAGAGAGAAACAGATCAAAGACAAATGTGGTAAATTTTACACAGAAGTAAAGCTAATGAATCTTAAAAGAAGCCATGTCTTGAGGGATTAACCTTCTATTCACACTGAAAGACGTTGGCTGGTTTATAAGAGGGTTTCCCTTCAACAATTCTGCCTCCTTTGCTTTAAGCTCCTCCTCTTGCTCTTGTCGTTCCTGTTAAAAACACACAACTCTGAGTTCATAGCAGTGTTGATTGTTGGTATTTAGATGAATACGAAGATTGGCAACCCCTTCCCTCTACGGCTCTGAATGGAAATTTTACACAGTTCTAGAAGCTATTCGCACGGACAAGGAATACCGTCAATTCTAATACTTATTAACCTCAGGAAATGCAGTATAAGAAACAAAAAAACTGAAGGACCCACATAACAAGTTGGTAAAGAAACTATCAAGCATTTAGTAACACATACTTTTCGAAGTTTCTCCTCTGCTTTTTCCTTCTTTATCTGTTCAAGCTCTGCCAGTAGAGCCTCTGTATCATCTTCATCATCATCGTCGTCATCGTCCTCACTAAAATCAGCGTAAACAACTTAATAAGGTTTTGAAGTAACAAAATAATGCAGTCTTAATTTAATGCAAAGCTGCAGTAAGGGTGGAAAAATATCAGCGATGAACTGGAAATATTAAATACATGCATTCTGCAACAAATTTTCATTGTACAACAAAAAACAAAGGTCCAACATCCCTTATTTATCAATGAAAAACTATCAAGCATTCCAACGTTTGCACAAATAGGAGCTTACTAAAAGCATTTTTGTACAAATGGGGAACAAGGTACAAACCTCTCATCGTCACTTTTGGTGTCTGCATCATCATCAGCATCAGCGCTGCGTGGAACAATGCGGTCTTCAATCTCTCTTTTAGCACCTGCAGCAGAATATTATATAATAATGGAAACATGATGAATGTCTTGTTGAAATTCTAGACTAGTCTATTGAACAAACAGCACTCACCATCTAAAAGCAGTTGACCACTCTTTCTACGATCTCTGTCCTCTGCAACAATATATAGTATAAGTTTATGAGTTGAACAAAATCAGATAGGAATTTGATATGAGTCCATACGTGTGTGCAGGAGGTAGGCAGGGATGGAGAGAGTCTGTTCACATTTCACATACCGTAGCCGTTGTCTTTTGAAGAAAAATGTCTCCGCTCACGGTCCTCCAACTCTTCCCGGAGATTTCTCCTATGCAACTCATCCTGAGTGTCCTGTCCCTCCTTTCTGAATCATACACAACGATGGAAATAGAGATTTGGAATCATGATTGAGGACAATCAATTTACGCAACTCGGGCAGAATCATTAATGGAAATAGAGAAACACCTTATGTGTAATGTGCATGATAACAGTATCGAGTTCAATCCAGATTCATGATACAATTAGGAGGACAACCAACTTATGTTACCTTAATGACAAATCCATTGAGTTAAAAAAATAAACTGTCTAAAATTCCATGTGCCAGGAATACGACCAATTCAAGTTCATCAACCAGTTGGACAAATTACAGCATACATCATCCACCCTATTTCTCACGCAAATATATCAATTCAGCCCTCAAATCAACTTGGATCAGAACTGTTTCTACTCGTAAGTGACACGAACTAAACTCACTTAGAATCTACAATAACCTACATTCATACCATGAACTGCATTAAGTAGATAAAATGGGCATAGGATATGTTACACTATACAACATTTTCTAATTATAGCATTCGTGATACACATAGTTCCTTGCCATGCTATCGTTTTGATAAATTGATCCTTGACATACTATTGACGCATTTATTTACTACTCAAATTAAGAACAACCTACCATATTACCCATACAGAGTAGAAAATTAAACTGCATATCTTTAGTCGTATCATAAATGTGCAACGCCTTTCTATTAAGAAGATTGACTAAACAGAACTTCCCGGGTAATTCTATGGGGAAACCATGTCTGTTGGACTACAACTATAGGAGGAGACAATAATTATAACAAGCGGAACTACTGACCATATTATCATTATAAGCCTCAATTATATTCAACATAACCTTCCAATTGGGCTTAGTTCCGATTTAACATAATCCACTTCACTTATATTTACACTTCACCTGAATGCAAAATAAGATCATAAATCTACCGACTCAATAACCGAAAAGGAATGCAGGTTGGATCCAGGTAAGTTGAGCCACAAAAATCCCATCTTTAGACTCAGTAAACTCCGTGTTAAGTCAAAAATCATACAAACAGATTGAAACACGGAAGTAGTAATAAAAAAGAAGCAATATTTCAAATTACTTGCCTGGGCTTTAAAGTAGTGTGAGCTGCAATGTCTCTTGAAGAATACTTCTGAGATGGACCAAAAATTCTAGTTCCACCTTGTTCATTCCCTCCCTTAGCTGGTGCCCATGTAGGTCTAGCAGCAGTTGTCATACTTCAAAATTCTCTGTGATAAAAAGTAACTTCTTTACTCAGAAATCCAAATTTTCTTTCATGAATGTAAACATCAACAATCAAATTAGGTTAAAATAATCACTAAGAACCCTAGAAAACAAAAATTCATTTCTAACCCTAATTTCGAAATTCGAAAATGGGATTTTCAATTACCTTAACGAGTGATGGAAATTGCCGGCGGAATCGGAGAGATGATCGGAGTTGGGAGGTTCGGGTTTTGGTTCGACCCGATTCACACCGGATTGTTTGGGGAGGACGCACCACCTATGCGCTTGGGGATAAATAATAAGCGCCTCCAAATATTTCACTATTTATAATATGTGGGGTCCAAATCATGCATTATTCAATTAACTTTTAAAAAAAAAATCCTTTCTAATTATGTCTGATCTGATCGACATTCCTATCTATATGTTTACTAGATATGTGAGCCCGGGCCCAACATATGTTATTTATCTTGTCGTAATTTATGTGACACATAAAATTTAGAGAGTCGTTCAATTTTTGTAGATATTTTTTTAAATAATTAAGTTATAAATTATTGTGGCCTATTGAATTTACATAGTTTTAAAATAATATGTTATTCTCTTGGTTCCAACTTATGTGACACGAATGAAATTTAGAGAGTCAGTCAATTTTCTTGTATGATTTTGAAATATTTTAAGTCGTGATTTATAGTATTTTACATTAAAAAAATTGTAATTTTTTTAGATTTCTTACTCTATCAATTTAACTCTTTTTCAATGTTTAATCAAATGATCTATAGCAACATAAATATTTATGATTTATTATGAGACACACCTATAGAAATAAACATTCACTTCATTTTCAAATAATATATGATATTTCTTTTGTTTCAATGTAAATGGGACATATGATATTAGAGAGCAAATTAAAATATTTTCAATTGCTAATTATTGTGATTTATAATATTTTTACGTAATTTTTAATAATATATGTTATTCCATCTATTTATATTCACGTGACACTGGTAAAATTTCAAGACTCAATTAAATCTTTCTCAAAATTTTATTTTTTTTATAAAAATTGTACCTCTAATATATTTTGTAACTAAAATATAAGAAATTGAGCAATTAAATTACAAAAAGTTAATTTTCCACAAAATAAACAAAAGCGAATTTTTTTGAAGAAATAGTCATGAGGCACAAAAGAGAATTGAAATGAAAATTGCTCAAGTGGGGTCCATATATTAAGGGCATTTGGGTAATAGTGAAAAGAAAATTGGAAAGAAGCGAAATAGAGAGTTACAAGGGCCCCACATGCATGGGAAATAACCACACGGTTCGACTGAAATAAAGGAAAAAGTAACTTGAGAACTGGTTTATGTGTCCTATAAAGAGAAAGTACAATTCTAAAGTAGTCATGTACAATATTATTTCAACATAAAATTAAGAAATTTCCAATAATGCCCCTTGCTAGGGAAGCAAGCATGTCGACGAACAGCTGCTTCCCAAGAATTTAAAAAGTCAATTAAAGTTTTCTTATTTTTAAAAAAAATATTTTAAGTTGCTAATTATTGTGATTTATAACACTTTTGATAATTTTATTATAGTAATTTTAATGTCATTTTAAATATATAATTGAGTATTTTAAGTTTTTAACCAATTACATGTGTTTAAGAATACTGTGTTTGTAGCCTCTCTGGTTAAGTCTTTAAATATTGTAATTTATAGGGTATGTTATGTAATTTTTAAATTTATAATAATATATTTTAAGTTGTTAATTATAATAATTTATAGTATCTTAAACGTAATCTTTGAGTATACTATAAATTAAAAAGAAAGCAAGACAAATAAATCAAAATAGAAGAGAGAACAATAAAATACGTAATATTTTTTGTAATATATATATATATATATATATATATATACTTTATAAAATACAATATTATAAATTGAGTAATTAAGGAGAATGAAATGGAATGGAATTGCGAGGTGGGGTTCATATTTATTAAAAGACTTGGAATAAATGCAAAGTAAAATTGAACATGTTACATGTGTGAAATAGGTGGAATAAATGGGCCCACGTTCATGGAAAATCAAATAAATTTTCAGCTGAAGCAAAGTAAAAAACAAAATACATACGGGCTTTTATGTCGACTGATGGAAATATACGCCATAAAGCAGCGAGATACAACCGTTGTTAAGCATAATACTAATGTAAATACCCATATTATCCCTGGCCTTTTAATACCAGGCAGGCATGTCGACCGTGAGGTGTGTGGCTAAGGCAACAACTTAGAAATGGAAAAATATCTAAAAATAGAGACCCACAATTCAAGATTTTTATGATTGTCTTTGTTCTCAGTCACAATTATTAGTTGGAGAAGTTATGTAACAATGACAATCCATATCCATTGATGCCAATGACACAAGAGCCCTTGGTTGTTTCGTACGGATTCAATTGTATTTAATAATTTTAGTTTCAAATTTTATATACATACATATTAAATTTGCTAAATATACATTAATATTAAATTTTGATTAACTGAGACTTGAAATTGTTTTTCTAAAGTTTTGAACTCAAATATCATATAATTTCTAATAAATAAATAGTTACTTAATCAACTTCAGTTATTTATTTTTTTACTAATACAATATCGATTTTGTGCTCCTCTTAAGTTGCCCATATTAATGATGTTTGAAAATGTAAATTTAACCACTAATATTCTAATAATTACTTAATGATAAGATAAAAAAAACAAATAAGAAGATATGTAAGATTTATTTTTATGTACTTGGACTAGCAAGAAGCAATATATTTGAGTAGTGGATAAACTTAAGTTTTCAGATTTTTCAAAATCCAAAATATATAAATGCAAAAAGATAGACTAAAGTTAGAGATAAAGTCGAAATTTGAATTTTATGAGCCTAAAATTTCAAGAAAACGATATCATATGTCATTAATTGAATTTCGAGTTTAATTTTTATACATAACTAATAAATTCTTAACATAAATATAAAATTTGACCTAAAATTATTGAATTCAATACACTTATATTGCTTAAAATTAAGTAAATGAAAATAAAAATCTTAATAAAAAGTATAGTATTATTTGTATTCTGTACAAAATCAAAGGCACCAGCCCTGATAGTGACTGACCACTAATATTAAACCACACGTTCTCTTGGTAAGTTGGCAGGAGACGCAAAGAGAGTCAGGTCGGTAGAATTATCGGGTTCATCTGAATTCTGTATTTTCTAACATAAAGTATAGTACAGGGGTAGAGTCACCTTATAGAAAGAGGGTTCACCGAACCCCCTTTGGAGGAAAATTATATTATTTATACATGATTAAAATATTTTTTATATATATATAGTAGATGTCGAACCCCCTTCGGCTATTTTATATGTCTATTTCTACAGATTTTTGAATCCCCTTCTTGAAAATCCTGGCTCCGCCACTGATATAGTATATTTAAATAATAATATGAGTAATTTTTTAAAATGTAAAATTAATGTTTTTCACTATTATTAGATGAAAAGAGCATATATAAGTCATTTACGTGAATCACTTTATAACGAATCATTTTTATGACAAGGATATACCAACTCTAATTCACAAAATCAAGAATATATCATACCTATTTTTCAAATTAAAATTCTGACTTCACGTCTGACATGCTCCGATGACACAACACAATGACTAAAGTTGCTTGTACTGCTGGTTTTTTATTAGGTGGCCAACTGCTATCCTCAGCAACCGATTAACTACTGTACCCGCCACTTTTCAAAAAAATTTAATTACTTATTTATACAAATAAATAAAAAAATACGTAATACATTATCTTATTGTATCAAAAAAATTGGATCGACTCAAAGTTAACATCACAAAAAATAAGAGTGATGTATTTTTCAAGAACCCCACATTTGCTTTCATCTTTCATACTTTGCTTCTTCTCAAATATATAAACAAAAAAAAAAGAAGCCAAAATCTTCTGAATAAGTTTGGCCAACAGTTATTATACTTCTTTTAAAAATTCACTTTAAATCAAAGCAAAAAAAAAAAAAAAAAAGGTGTCTGTTTGATTCTTGGTCACCATCTTGAAACCAATCTTTACCTTCCTTATGTCATGTTTGTTCAACTCCATTAACCTATTTTTCTCTTCTTGTTTTATTTTTTTCCCTTTTTATTCTCACTTTCATTTCTCTTGTTTTGTATTCTGAATTCTTGTTTAAATTCTTAAAGGTGGGAACTTATTTGTTGTATGACTCTGTATCGACTGAATCACTCTTTTTGGTGTTAGTAGTTGTGAGTCATACGAGTTGGTTAGATAGATACGTGGAGCAAAGGGCTCGTAGTACACCTTTGATTGATCAACTCTTTTGGTGTTAGTGGTGGTGAACCACACGAGCTAGTTAGATACGTGGGACAGAGGGCTCGTAGTAACCCCTTTGATTGATCCAACCTTTTCTTGATTCCTTTGTTTCACCTTTTTTGTTGAAATTTTGAAGTTATTAGAAAAACCATTTTGAAAGATTGAAACTTGAGTTTATGAAATAGGTTAAATTGTTTGCTAGTACACCTCTGTGTCGACTTAATCACTCTTTTGGTGAATCGTGAGCTGGTTAGATATGCGTGGAGCAGAGGACTCGTAGATACCTTTTCTTCACTTAAAAAGGTGGGAACTTTTATCTGTTGAGATTCTTGAAATTTGGCATGCAAAAACCTTTATCTGTATCGACTAAATCACTCTTTTGGTCTAGTCAATATAAATAGTGAACCATATGAGCTTATTAGATACGTGGAGCAGAGGGCTCAGTATAGCATAATCATCACCAAAAGGGGCAGGCTAGCACGCCTTATTCGAAGGTATTAATTACTTAAGAAGTGATGATATGTTACTACAAAGTTGAAAGTTCTTAGAAATTTCTCACTGTTGACAAAAATCTTGTGTCATCATTTCGAATCATGAGTAGCCGTTACTTTATTACAACAGACTCATTGTGTAATTCTAGGATTATTGGTCCAGAAAGAATGGATCCTGATGTAAGAAGAACACCCCCTTCTTCTTCTTCTTCGTCTTCGTCTTCATTCTTGATAAGAATGGCAATTCGAATATCAAGATCAAGATGTTTTAGTTTCTTGAGAAGGGTATTTCATTACCAAAATGGTTCAAGATCAGAACTTGGCTCAAATCCCTTTAATTCTGTGACTTGGATGATTATGGAGTGTATAGCTTTAAGTGTTCAAATATTTGTTACAACATATACATTGGTTGTTACAAAAGAGGAAAGGCCTGTTTGGCCAATGAGGATTTGGGTATTTGGATATGGTTTTGGTTGTGTTATTAGTTTGATTCTGCTTTACTGGAGATATTGGGCAATATATGTGAGCCAAACAGATGATTCTGATCTTGAGCAGCAAATAAGCCACGACGAATCAAGGTAACTTATATACACTGAAAGTATAAAACTGTTATCTTTCAGGTGATCTGATAGTGTAAAAATTCTTTTTTTAGGGCGTTACCGTCTCGGATGGAGAGATGTAGGACATGGATAGAGTTCTTCTTTGCTATATGGTTTGTGATGGGGAATGTTTGGGTATTTGATTCAAGATTTGGATCATTTCATAATGCCCCTAAACTTCATGTTCTTTGCATATCACTATTAGCTTGGAATGCTGTCACATACTCTTTTCCCTTCATATTATTTGTGTTGTTGTGTTGTTGTGTGCCAATTTTGAGTAACTTTCTTGGCTACAATATGAACATGGGATCAGTAGATAGAGGTGCAACTGATGAACAACTCTCCAATTTGCCTAGTTGGAAGTACAAAGAAATTGGAAATATAGAGGAGATTACAAGTTGTGATGTAAGTGATCTATTGAATTACAAAATGCTTCCTCCGTTTCAATTTGTTTGTCTTACTTTCTGTTTAGTCTGTTCCAGATATAGTAAATAAAGTTTAGTGACTATACGTGAAATTTGACCGTATGTTTGTGACATGACAGGAATGTTGTATTTGTTTGGCCAAGTACAAAGAGAAAGAAGAAATTAGACAGTTGCCTTGTTCTCATATATTCCATCTCAATTGTGTTGATCAATGGCTCAAAATTATTTCTTGTTGTCCTCTTTGTAAACAAGAATTAGAAAGGTAGTCTATGGACAGAGTTATCAGATACTTATGCTGATGGGAGATACCAAGTATCATCATTCGGACATCACGATTATACAAAAATTAAGCTCTTGATAGTGGTTATACTTCATTTATTTTTTACTCCCACATCCAAATTTTCCCTTTTTTATCTTTTTTTAATTTTAATTTCTTAAGTCAAAAGTCAACATAAATTGTATGCAACATATAGTTACTAGAGTGAGCAGAAGTTATTGTAAATTATAGTTCACCAGTGACTATGTATGTTGCTATTGAAGTGAGATTTGGAAGAATTTATGATTTCGTAATTCACATATGTGCCAATTTTCAATTTTGTAACGACGGGGACATGATTAATCACAATTTTAAATCAAGAACTTTTTTTCGATTACAAAGTGATTATTTATTAGTCGTTTTATCCTCAAGATTGGAATAATATGTTTGGTCATACGATATGAAATCATGTTATAAAATTAAGCTATGAAATTGTGAGATAAAGTTGAAATTTTGTTTGGACATACAATTAGGACTTTTATGTTGTATGTTTTCTCGTAAACATAGAAACGAGTTATTTATTCAGTCTTACCGGATAAGCAAAAGTTTATAAAATCACATAGTACACTATGACAAAGTCATTCTAAAAAAAAGATAATATTTATTGATCAAATTTTAAATCAATTAAAACAAATTGAACATTTATTGATTAAATTTTAATTTAATAAACAAATAAAATTGAACATTTATTGATCAAGTTAAGAAAATTATTTTTTATCAATTAATGTCACGGTGGTCAGTCAACTTGTCCAGTCAATATAACGATGCGAAATTATATTTTTACTAAACTTTTAATTGAATGAAGTAGTAATAAATCTGGTTGGAAAATAAATTTGATTAAATAAATAATGGATTTGGAAAATATAAATGGTAAAGTAGAAGTTGATTTGAAATAATAAAATTTTTATGTTGATGATAATAATTGTTATATGAGATATAAATGGTTTAAAAAATAATTATATGAATTGTACCTTAACTGAAATAAATATTTTTTTTCTGATGGAACCTTCTCTTCTACCGTAGATTGGACTTAGATATCGCTATCCACCCAAGATCCAAGATAAAATATTTTTTTTACTAATTCTCTTGGTCGTGAATATCTAAATTGGTTGTTCATTGTTAAGAATTCATGTTTAGGCCGTTTATACTATCCATATACAATGTTTTGAAATGAGAAGGATCGAACTACCTACTAATTATTTGGAGGTGAATCATAGAACACCAAAAGCCAAATTTTATTTACATTTGAAATAAATGGTTAGTACATATAAACGTGAGTGAATTTTTGTATTTGAAAAATCTTTTTTTGGAGAATTTGTGATTTTATCTTATAATATGAAATAATGAGATGAAATCAGCGTAAAATTACATGTTCAAAGGCTGATTTAATCTTGTAATTTCATATCAAGATTGAAATCGCATGGCCAAACGTCTATTAATAATACTGTATTAGATATTATGTTACTTATTGATGACATGAAATGATTTGACCTTTTTTGCAAAATATAATAAACAAAATAATGTTGGACCAGTACTTTAATAGTTACTTTTGGCCCACCTCCTTAGTCCTTACTATGGACCATTAAACGAATGGGCTTTCTCCATTAAAATTCCTTGGGCCCATCTTAATATTTGTACTTTTTTTCTTTCTTTAACTTTTATTTCTTTTATTTTCTTTGTTTGTACTATTGGGTACATTTGTATTCTTCCTTACTTCCAACACCAATTTTGAATATTTAAATATATAGAAATAAGACACAAGTATTTCATAGACTATAATCAAAATATCAAAAATACTAATACATTTTAATTGAACTAAAGTCTTATTATCCCGAACCCGTTTTTTGTAATTTGTTCACTTTTTTTTGGCTTAAGTGGCATCCAAACATTTCCCTCGCGACTCAACTATGTGGAGTCACTCAATGTGCCACGTAAGCCAAAAGATGTATAAAATTACAAAAATAAAATAAAAATTGAGGGATAATAAGACCTTAAATTAGTCAATGTGTGTCTACGGGGGATATATAGTCACACTATCATACGAAGGCAAATAGATTGTTTTAAATAGATCCTCAACTCAAGTATTACATGTCAACCTCAAATATTGAAAGGAAATACTGCAATAAAGAAGCCACGTGAAAAAAAATAGTGCAAACAAGGACAGTAACAACAGTAAATGATAAAAAAAACATTCGAAGTAAAGAATACAACAAGTAATAAAAGAATCGATAGATTAAATTTTGATGAATTAATTAATTCCTCATTTACGTCAAAGACTTTCATCGATAGTGAAAAAACAGATTAAACAAGGACAATAACAACAATAAACGACAAAACAATCGAAACAAAGAAAACAACAAGGAATAAACGAATCCATAGATTAAATTTTGATGAATTGATTAATTCTTCATTTACGTAACAGACTTTCATCGATATCACTAGATTGTAAAATATTAACATGTATGCATTTGACAGCTGGCAAACATGGGTGGGCCTAATATCAGACATTTGGGGCACCATCAGAGACCCATAAAATATAATTTATAGTTTCCGACAAGGACACAACTTATTGCAAATTACAAAAAACCAAAAAAAAAAAAAAAGGTTAAGGAGCATCCTTCTTCTCCTGCCTCAAAAATTCATCTCTGATTTTGCAATCATCTCAAATTAAATCTCCATTTATTCATAAACGTAAGTTTTTTTTTTTGTTTCCCTTTTTGATTTTTGATTCTCATGTTAATTTTTTGTAATTATTAGATCTGTTTGTTAATCAAATCGAACTGTTTGATCTAATTGAATTTTTATGTGATATACAAGTCTGTCTTTGTGTAATTTAATGTGGGGTTTGTATAATTTTGTTGTTTATATAAGTAAAGTTTCGAAATTTAAGCTAAATTTGAGTTTAGATATAAAGATTCAATTTTTAAAGAATTCAATTCCGATCGCCCTGCAGAAAGGAATGTGAAAATGGCGTGAACAGATTAGCCAAGGTTTTTTAGCAAGTTCTCACTTATGAATTAATCATCGAGGTGACTGTTCGTTTCATTTTTATTAATAAAAGAATGATCTTTTGTTGTTGTGTGGTCTTTGAGGTTTAGTGTTATTGTTGAGTTTGTATCGAGGTGACTTCGTTTCATTTTTATTAATAAAAGAATGATCTTTTGGTGTTGTGTGGTCTTTGAGGTTTAGTGTTATTGTTGAGTTGTATTCGAGGTGACTGTTCGTTTCATTTTTAGTAATAAAAGAATGATCTTTTGGTGTTGTGTGGTCTTTGAGGTTTAGTGTTATTGTTAAGTTTGTACATTGATGTTGAACCTGAAATCTATGAATTATAAGTCAATTTGTGGAATGGGGGACTGGGGTTATAGTATAATTAGTTGTAGAAGAAGAAAAAGTTGCAACTTTTTTATTTTTGTTCGAATGATGCAATCGGTGAGGTTGAAGAGACACGTTAAGTTATGGTGATAAAATGGCGGGATTGAAACTGCATGAGAAGAGGATAATCAATAATGAGATTTACGTTGAAAGATTTGACCGTGTTGACGGAATTAGACGGCATGTTTTAGTGCTTCTTTTATTAGTTTCAGTAGATATTTATGGAACTAAATTGTGTATTGACATGTTGATATGGCAGATATATAGCTGCATATAGATAGGTTTCAGAAACTTTCAGTATTTTGGATTCATAAATAGACATAACAGAGAATGGTCGAAAGGTTAGTTTTGCTTTTTTCATGTCCGAGAGACGTTTCTTTGATACAAATGATCCAATTAAAATAGATTTTTGACTTCGTCTTCTGCCATTCTTGTTGAACAGATATGGAGTGTTTTGAATCTGAGACGTTACCATGCTGCAGTTCTTAGGTTCTTACCTTTCGAGGTGTTGTGATCTTGATTTTAAGCAATTGGGGGGCCTCGACGATCCTGAGATACTTGCACGAGAGACAGTTTGTATGCTACTTGGACATTTTGTGATTTTTTCCTAGAAACATAAAATGATTATGGAAAATAACAAAAGCAAAGTCAAACTGGTTCTGAGCTTTTTCCTTTTCTTAATGGTTCTATTTCCATGATTTGTACCATCATTTTAAAGCTTATTACGGTTCTATGAAAACGGATAGCATATGCTCCTTTTGACCCAATTTATAAGACGTTCTTGCCATATCGGGATGTATCAAAATGTTTGATACCATTCCCTTCCAAAGGACATTCCTCACAGAATTTATGGTCATTAAGTTGTTTAGATTGTTATACATTGATATTCTAACATTTGAGACTATGTATCTTTCGAAAAACCGTCTAAATACTAATTTGATCTATAATCAGAATTTGCTATGTTGTTATTGTCGTAAAGCATTTGAAACTACTATAACCCATAGGTTGTTAGTGTCACGTGGTTTTTGCACTTGTAGAAGTACTATAACTGAGCCTACATAATCTTCTTTCTCGTTGCAGTTAGCGTCAGCGAGATTGAAGCTCTTTACGAGCTCTTTAAGAAGATAAGCAGTGCAGTGATTGATGATGGTTTAATCAACAAGGTTTGTTTCACTTGGTTTCCTAAGAACAATCTAGTTACTAGCATCAGAGCTCTAGCAATCCATTGTCATTGAAAAAGAACTATCTACGTGGTCTCTTCCTGGCATGGATGCTTAATATGTATTTATCTTCCGCTGTTCTTTTGGATTTTGAGTTTGTATCTTATCTTGCAGGAAGAGTTTCAATTGGCACTTTTCAAGACAAATAAAAAGGAAAGCTTGTTTGCTGACCGGGTACGTTCTCCTTAACTGCTATTAGACCTTTAAATGTAATCCCGATTTAATCGAATTTCATAAGAGTCCGTTACTCGCCGAAGATTAGATCTATTGTCTGTATCTTATTATTGCTATACAGCTGAAGCTGTTCTCGTCTAACAGATCAGCTAAGTTGCTCATCCTCTTTAAGGGAATATGATGAAGTACACCCATGCTTATTGTACTCCCTTCAGATGCAGCGCATAGAATAAATTAGATTTTGATGGCATTCGTCAATGAAGTTTTTGGTCTGGCTGTCAAAGTGCACGCAAAAATTTCCATTACTGTCGAATATGATGAGGTATAGAAATGTGATTTGGTAGGGCCCAGCAAGATTAACTTTAATTATTATTTAAAAGGGAACTGACATGGTTTTACAAAAGTATTCACTTTTAAAAGTATAATAATTGAAGGTTTGCGAAGGAAGCAGGAGGGAAACGAGGTTTAAGAATTTTTAAAGTCTCATGGGAATGAATATATCTAGGTTATCAATTTCAGTTTTATCCTTTAAAATTCTATTTTTACCTTATATGCTTTAATATTGGATGTCCAATGGTAGTCGTAGTCAGTGGCGGAGCTACAGTGTCTTCAAGGTGTCCAATTGGACACCCTTCGTCGGAAAATTATACAATGTATATAGCTCAAACGCTGTTTTAATTAAATATTTTCTTTTGATTTGGACACCCTTGATAGATCTGAGAGGCACGGTCTAGCGGTAAAGCCTGCTCGCTTGGAGTTCCGAGTCGCGGGATCGAATCCCATTTTTACTTTTCATCTGCGCATTACCTATTTTAAACTAAAAAAAGGAAAGTTGAGTCTACCTTTATTGATGCAATAAGGGCACATTTTTAACTTTTCTTTTCAAAATCTAAGAATTTCTTAAGAAATAACTTTCAGAAATTATGTAAAAATAAATAATTAATTTTTACAATATGTTTTATTAAAAATATTACTAAAGAAATCTTAAAGTTTAAAAATCCAAATTTACAAATTTTTCTTTAACAAAAAGTTCTTTATATATTACAAATTCTCACGATTCTCTTTCATTTGATTCTAGGTTTCTATCTTTCTACTCTTCGACAATTGCTAGTCTGTCTCCATCCGCCCCTTTGTGTCTACTGCCATGTGCCATCATAAGTTTACAAAATCGAAGTAGTGATGATTTTTAAAAGTGTCTTATATATAGAAAGAAAAGTTTTTTATATTATTACTTATGAGTCTATGATTTTAAAAAATAATGAAAAAAATTGTGATGATATATTGGATAAGATTTTATAATAGAATTTTTTTTGTTAACTTCTTATGTTAGCTTTAATTATAAAATTGTAGCCCTATTATAATTTTTTAAATGATTAAGCTAAATATTGCGTAGGTGGACTTAAATTTTTTGTGAACTCATTCATTGATTCTTTTCATTGACTTTCTAAAATTTGGACACCCTCGATAAAATTTCTGGCTATGCCATTGGTCGTAGTATAGCTCTTTTGCTCTTCATTTGCAAAAGTTTTGGATAGAGTTACTTGGTACCTATGGTGGTGGTGATGGAATGTAACATGGTACTCAATGGAATAGTTGAGGTACGCACAAGTTGATCCAAACACTATTGATATAAAAAAGAAGTTATAAGCTTACTTATAGTTCACATGAATGTGAGAGAAATTGCTTTGAGTTGAACATGTAAGTAGTACGTTATTTGTATTACGAGATCATGCGTGAACAATTGTATTAAAGATATTTTACTCATTTTTCTTACAAACTAGTTCAAGATGAAGCAACTCTGTGATTTTACAATAAAAATTTAAGATGTGACTGTAAAGGCTGCTAAATTTGCCTGTCCAATTTTTTGGACAAAATTGGTGGAGCTAATGAATGACAATTGGAATTCCATGAATATGGATAAGTATTTGATGGCGTATTTGGATTGACTTAGGGATATTTTATTAAGGCAAGTGTAGTTGGAATTCTTTCATAGTTTAAGACAGTTCAAGTTCAAAGAGAATAGAAAGGTCATCAAGCACTTCAGAATCTACTAGATCGTAAAGAAGTTGAAGAGGCAGAAGCAGAAGCAGATAATAAAGATCTATATAATGATGAAGTTGCGTATGTTTTAATCAATCATGAGGATGAATAGGTTTATATATTAATATGGTCCAATTATGATTTCATGAACGTTTTTATATTAATATGGTCCAAATGTGATTTTAAATATTCAGGAATGTCGTTAGGACATGTGGATTTTGAATTTTGAGTTAATTTTGCAGGTTATGCTAGTTTTATGTGTTGTTATTGCATTTATTTTCTTTTTATTTTTTCTCTCCCTACAAAATGTGATTACCTTCTAGTTTATCGCCTAAATTCCAGGAACCTTGCCATTTTTAACATTTCTATTATTGGTCTGGAAGGTTGAGAAGACACATCAGATGGAGTCATCTTTATTTCCCCCACTCTGACCTATCTAATTGTAGGTGTTTGACTTGTTTGACACAAAACACAACGGAATCTTGGGATTCGAGGAATTTGCTCGTGCACTCTCTGTTTTCCATCCAAATGCACCTATCGATGACAAGATTGAGTGTACGTTTTATGTTTGCATTAATGAGTCATGACTATTAACTTTAGTTGGTCTCGACTGCTTCTAATGGTTTACTACTATTGCAGTTTCTTTTCAGCTATATGATCTCAAGCAACAAGGTTTTATTGAGAGACAAGAGGTAATTATAAACCTCAATAAGTGAAAGCGATCAAATGTCCCCAATCTTGAAAGTCTTTGTTGAAGTAGTTGAATGGCCTCTTGAGGCAAGGCAAAAGACATTAAACTGTCTGTGTCCAGGTGGGTAAAGCTACACCAAGGGGTTTGCGTTTAGGGCTTTTAGGCTGATGAATGTACCTTTTTACAGGCATCTTCTAGGTCTTGCATTGGGCGAGTCAAATTTCTAGTCCTTTTTGTGCCATATTTCAGATTAATATGGGATAATTTGGTTACCTCTGCCCCCGTTCTTTTTTTTTTTT
>JAJOOR010004371.1:0-47375 GCA_036250505.1 Solanum acaule
CATCAATAGAATAATTTAGAAAATCGTTTGACAAAGAACCCATGGTTAGATTGAAAATTGGGAATTTTGGTCTTTGAATCACTTTTGAAAATCTTTGATAGAACTCCTTGAATGATAGGTTATTCAAGAATCAAGAGTCACCATACCTTAATTTATTGAAGACCCATGAAATTGAAGAAGAAATCGGTTGAAAACCCATCTTCTAGCTTGAGCTTCATCAAGGTCTTCAATGGAGTTTTTGAGAGAATCTATTTTGAGAGAGAAGGGTCAATTTGAAGAATGGGGTCTAATTCTAGGTTTTGGGGTTTTAACCAACTTAAAATACCCTAAAATAGGTATAATAACCGTTTATAATAATTCCCCAAAGTACCCAAACTACCCTTCACTTAGTTGGACCTTTTAAACAAGTCAAACTTGAGTTCTATTTTCGCAGATTTCATCAGGAAACAAGTTCGCGACGCAGAGGTGTTCCCGCAAGTTTCTGGAAATTAAATTTCGAGACAGTAGAGTCCGCGATGTGTCCACGACGCGAACCAAACTTTTTAGCCATAGGTGGAGCAGGTCCGCGACGCGAAGCCACTCCCTCCATGTGCAAACTTCAAGCTGCCTTGGCAACTTGCTTGGCCAAGGTTGGGGTCCTCCTCGGGGTCTCTTAGAGTGGCCCCGGGGCATCGTATTCGAACGTTTTGATCCTAAAAACATTTATTAAGACACTAGGGTCACCTCCACTGATTTTAGACTTCAAACAACACATAAAAACATTAACAACATACTAGAACACACCAACACGTAAAAGACTAGTTTTCGAACGTCTTGGTCGTCCCTTGACGTTTGACTTCCAAACTCTCTAAAACTTACTTAAAAGGATATTCTTCATTATTTTAACAAGTTATTAATGCATAAAACCCATATGAGGCTCTACTTTATCCTACTTCATTTTGAGGGGTGTTACACATAAGTTCGATTGCTAAATGGAAAAAAAATTAAAGACCAATTTACTTTGAAGGGCAAAAATTAAAAGGTAACTTACAAAAATCTCACTAGTTTAGGAGTTAGTTACTTAGATATACGCTAGTTTGCAATATTACGAATCTTACCAGATTTTGGTGTGTACAGATACATCCAAATACATGTATCTCAAAATACGTAGGGGTTAAAATTAAGTATAATTTGCTATAGATTAACTGTATCCAAGTAGATTCGCATGTATCTGGGATATATAGACAAATCTCGCTCGCCACTCTCCTATGTATCCAGTATCCTAGATACATATGAATCACACCAGATATATAGAGATACATGTATTTAGTGTAATTTACATGTATCTGGGATACATAGACAATTGCTTGCTTCCCTCCTATTTTCGCTCGCTTCTTTCCCTATTTCAATGTATCTGGTAGCAAAATATATGTATTTAGGTGTATAAAATATGTATCTAGGTGTATCTGACTTCAAATTTGATATGAAATTATTAATTAATGATATAATATGTGATTTTTTTAAGCTATAAAAAAATTAATAAATATGATAAGAATATTTTTCTAATTAGTTAGTTTCTCCAATTAAAAACCAATATATTTGAAGGACAATTGTGTAGTTTTGTGAAATAAATGGACTGTTATTTAGGGTCAGTAGCCCAACCCATTTATAGAGATGGCCCAATAGTCTGCTAATCCACGAATCAAATCTAAAGTCCTACGTAAAAATGATATTTTCTAAATATAAAATTGTTTACTGCTCCGTTCACTTTAACTGATTACTTATTTCTAAAATAAATTTTTATTTTTACTTGTAACTTTTGACATATTAAGAAAAGACAATAATTTTTTTTCATGTTTTACCCTCAACATAAAATACTTATTTTTCAAGATATCATTTAATAGGGGATAATTTGATAAAATACCTATATCAATAATTATTTTCTTAATGAGTGTGTCAAGTCAAAGTGTGACAAGTAAAAGTTAACGGAGGGAGTATCATATTTTAGACCTCAAAATATTGGCACAATGTCCTTAACCTTTTTGAGCACAACTTTTTTCATTTCTTAAAATCAAGTCTGTTTAGCTATCTCAATTATAGTCACTTATCATTAATATCGATTTAATATTTAAAAATATGGATATTTATTTTCATCCTCGATCTAATAATAAAAAATAGAATATTTATTTTTAGAAGTCTATTACTCGAATATGTTTTGTCTGCAATCTCAATAACCTTTTAAGTTTGTATACACATTAATTTGATTAAGTATACACATATTGATGATCAGGGCCGTCTTAAACCCTAGGCCACTAAAGTCATCGCTTGGGGACCCATATTATTTGGGGCCCACATTCTTAAAAAAATATTTACTTATATATGTTTTTTTTTATAAAAAAATTATATATACTATGAGTGCTATGATTTCTACTAAGGAAATTGCATATAAGATGAATATAAATCTGAATTTCGTAAAAAAATAATTTGATGAAAATATGGATCACGAAATCACAAAGTCCCTTAAAGAATCTTTTAGAGTTGATTACTTTATATCTGTAGAAAAGGTCAAACTATTTTTTCATTTCAAAATAGATTTTTACGAATTAAAGCATATGAAATATTTTTTATTTCTTATTTAGTGGTAAAATATTGAGATTTCTAGATGATGAGAATTTTCAAAAATGCTGTGTTAACTTTGAACTTTCTTTAACACGTAATAATTATTCTGATATTGATGGTTTAGATTTATTTTTTGAATTAAAAGTGTTAAGACAAATAATACAAGTAGAAGATAATGATCTAATGAAAATACTCAATCAAATAATAAGACTTGATTCTTTTTCAAATACACATATCGCTTATAGAATAATGTTAACAGCTCCTGTAACCGTTGCCTCACCCGAAAGAAGTTTTTTCGAAATTACAATTGATTGAATCTTCTTTAAGATCAACAATGTCTCAACTCTCAAGAGAGATTGAATGAATTAGCTATATTATCATTTGAAAAGGAATTATTAAAACAAATTGATTATAAAACAATACTTAATGACTTCGCATCTAATAGCTAGAAAAGTACATTTAAATAAAAGTATATATGATTTTATATATATATATATATGTATATATATATATATATATATTAATTAAGGCCCCTCTCTTAAGTTTTGCTTTAGGCCCCAATATTGTTGAGTCGGCCCTGTTGATAATTTGTGGAGATTTGTTGATTGGTTATGTAGTGTCAATACTTTATTTCTTAGGAGCACAACCTTATTTATTCCCGAAGAAACCTGCCAATTTACAATTTTAAATATATAACTATTTATCATATCAATCTAATATTAAAAAAATGTGTATATGTTGTTGAATTCTATATACACGTTTTGTATATATTTGTTGACTGTAGTTGAAATTTGTATACATACAATGTATAAAACAAAGTATTGGTCCTTTGACATTTGTTGTTGTTGAATTTTGCATGCACATGTTGTTGAAGAAAAAAAAATCACGTCGAGAAAATAATAATCAAGAACGAAAAAATATCGTAACAATCGTATTTATTTAATTTCAAAAAATGAGTGTTACAATCCCTATGAATCATCTGATTCATCTTTTAGAATATAAATTCAAGGGCTCTTGAGCTTGAGTTTGAACTTGTACTTTGGATTCAAGGGCTTTTGGGCTTGTTTTTGATATTTGATGAACTTGAACTTGACCTGTACTTTGGATTCAAGGGTTTTTGGGCTTATTCTTGAATTTTGATGAACTTGAACTTGACCTGTACTTTGGATTCAAGGATTTTTGGGCTTATTCTTGAATTTTGATGAACTTGAACTTCACTTGTACTTTGGATTCAAGGGCTTTTTGGGCTTGTTCTTAAATCTTGATCTTGACGTGTACTTGAATTCAAAAGCTTTGAGCTTGTTCTTGAATCTTGTGATCTTGATCTTGATTTGTGGATTTGATAAACTTGATAAACTTGATCTTGACTTGTACTTGAATTCAAGGGCCTTTGAGTTTGTTCTTGACTTATACTTGAATTCAAGGGTCTTTGTGCTTGTTCTTGAATCTTGATTTGTGGATTTGATGAACTTGATATGGACTTGAACTTGATAAACTTGATCTTGACTTGTACTTGAATTCAAAGGCCTTTGAGCTTGTTCTTGAGTGTGGTGGTTTTGAGCTTGTTCTTAGGGCTTGATCTTGGTCTTTGTGCTTGTTCTTAATCTTGTGATCTTGATCTTGATCTTATATTGTGGATTTGATGAACTTGGAATGGACTTGAACTTGATAAACTTGATCTTGACTTGTACTTGAATTCAAGGGTCTTTGAGCTTGTTTGTGAGTTTGGTGGTTTTGAGTTTGTTCTTGAATCTGGAGTCTAGTGGTTTTGAGCTTGCTCTTAGGGCTCGATCTTGACTTGTACTTGAATTCAAGTGTTTTTGAGCTTGCTCTTATGGTTCGATCTTGACTTGTACTTGAATTCAAGGGCTCAAGTCTTGATCTTGAATTCTTGAATTTGTAGAGAAATCTGGTCGTTTGATCCACGAGATCTCTCTGGCTTCTTGTTAGAATTTCGATGTTTTTTCTGAATTATAAGTACCCCTATTTATAGTTGTGGAATAGAGGAGTTGTGACAAGAACAAACTTCTCTCCGGCGAATCAAATTTAAGTGACATGACATATTAGACTTTAGCGAAGTGGGCTTGGTATTTTGTAGCCCAAATCAATGAATTTGAACTTTAATTAAATTCATATTTATCAAATTTAAAAAATTAACTCAATTATATCAATTCATAATATTTATTTGGACTAATATATCTCAAATTTAATATAATTCGAATCATTTTTTAAATTTATACATTTGTTGATTAATTTTAGGATTGTAAACATATTAAATTTTAGATTGGTATAAAAAATATCTTTTTGTCATTTGAATATGATGCGTACCTCTTGGGTATGGAGTCGCCTTTGTTATGAAGCGCTTTACCCCCAATGTGGGACTTTCCGGTGCGATTCGGATTTAGTCGGGCTCCAATGAGGGTACCGGACACCGGGTGAGAAACCAAAAAAAGAGAGAGAATATGATGTGTACGTTATTTGTATAAAAAATCAGCTTTTACATACAACATATTCAGCTTCACCATATTATTATGTACACTATCATATGTGTCCAAATCCGAAATCCCTCCTGATTTCCCCCTTAAATTCGACCTAGTTATTTCCCTATAAATACTCTCTTGTTCTTTATTGTTAAAAAAAAAAAAAAGTTGGACGAAAGTTGAGGGAAAAAGATCGAAAAGGTTGGCAAGAAACAGTGAGCAAAATACAGAAGTAAAGTGAAATTCATCAAGCTTAGGAAGAAAAATTAAAGTAGAAATCAGACAGTAGCATATATATCAATGAGTTTCTGAGTTCTCTGTTTAGATTCTGAGTTTCCGTCGTAGCTTGATCGTTGGTGGGAGAATACTTTCCAGCTCGTTGCCGTCTCCAGTTGTCTGCACCAGAAAAGGTAACACTCTCGTTCTCATTTCTTGTTTCCCTATTTGGATGATGTTTGTTCTGTTCTGTTTGCTATCCAAAGTTTTTTTTTCTTAAGGTCGGTTTTCGTTATTAGCTCGTTACATGTCCTTAATATGACGTTTGAATATGGTTGTGTGAATCTTAAAATATATTTTCGAGTCGATTTCATATTTATAACTCGATATCCTACTCGTTTCTCTTTAGCTTCCATAGTTTATCTCATTTGGTCTCAAATTTCTCTGCCTGTATTAGTTTTATTCTTATTTGTTGGGATTCAGTGATAGCGTTTTATGTTAGACGTCACGTTCTTCATTCGTGCACCCCAAGTTGGATGAGTGGATCGAGACGTCAAGGTTTTAGATTTCATCTTGTGTCTGTAGTGCTTTCATTTTAAATCTTTTACTTGTGAGGATCAATTCTGTCCAGCTTTCTTCCGTCCGCTTTCTCTTTTATGTTTACTATTTCTTTTAAGTTCTCTTTAACAGTTGGTTTTCATAGGTTTGTTAATATTTTTTCAAATAAATGCAGAATGATGTATTGAGTTCTTTCCTTGTTGTGGTTGCTTCATTAATTCGGTTTTCGAATCCCCTTGCATCGTGTTATATATGTGTTAGCTTCTTCTTTTTTTCTCTTTCAATTTGATCATGAGTCGAGGAAACATGTGAGAGTCAATTTGTTTCAGCTTCTGATTGTTTAAATACCGTCGAGATAACATGTCCTTTTGTGAGAAAATGTTTCTGTTCATTTGGTTTATGAAGAAGTGCAGTAATCTTGATCTTATTTGAGACTCATTATATTCATCATGTTAGTTCTTTTGCTGCCTGTCGTATAAAAATAATAATCAATGATTGTATTTGTGAGCAAATCGATTTGATCCTCTCTCTGTTAAAACTGGTGGTGTAAATCGAATACATGTGATGGTCAAAAAATGTGTTTATTATGCTAAAAATGATCTCATATCTTTGTTCTTCATTAGTATCTACGACACACTTTCCTACTATCTAATTTTTTTTTTATTGTCATTGTTTCGTTTGTCGTTAATGGTATGAAATGTTCAATCGTGTTCCTTTTTCTCTTTTAGTATACTAATCTTTATTTTCCATTTTTGTTTGCATGTGAATCTTCCCTAGTCCTCACGGACTCTATCTTTGCATTTCAAAGGGGGCCACGAAGGCCCCAAAAATCCTTTATCGAGTCGGCCAACCGCAGAACCGAAGAACAGGTCCTTAGAATTGACGAACATGAATTGAAGCTGATATACAAAAATATACAGCAACATACACTTAGTGTATATGTTGTATATATTGCATATTTGGGCATAAAGGGCCACCCCTTTATTTCCAAGTTGTATTTTGTTACTTTTGAACCTAAGCCCTTCATTTGCAATCAGTATTATCTGTTAGTTATTAGGACAGGTGCAAACGGGCTATAAGACCCAAAATGAAATTAGGCCCAAGTACTGGCCCAGGCGGACAGATCCAGACTTAGGCCCAAATCTTCTTTCCCTATCTCATTTATTTGCTATTAGGTGTTTTACGTGTTTATTTAATTTTAAGGTTTCCTAATCAATTCCCCAAAAGATAGTCACTTCGGAATTTTCTAAAGACTAAATAATCATTCTTATTTTTCTACTTAAATTACTTTAAAATTTTACTCTATAATATTTTAATATCTCCCTCTCCCCTAAAAAATGATTTTAAGTCTTAATTGCTCATTCCCTCTATTTAATCAAGTATGCCTATTTTCTTTAAAAATAACTAGCCAAATAGTTAATTATCGGATAACCGCGTGTTAGCGAGCATTTCGGGTGCTTTCATACCCTTCCCAAAATGCTAATATGAACCCCGAACCCCTTTATGATATTTTCATTAGATTTCCTGTTTTAATCTTTTGAAAAGATAGTTTTCTTAATTTTCCTTTAAAAATTAAGCAGTGACTCTTAAAACCAATCAAAATTATAATTTTAAATAAAACAAGTACTACACTCCATTGAGTATCTTATTGTTGAAGGGCGGAGCGAAATTGGATTGACCCATCTTTTCATGTTTGAACACAGTTGGAGTTGGTTCAATCGTTCAATTTCCATAGTTGAAATTAGGGGTGTGCATCAATCGATTCGATCTGATTTTATGTATTATTGGGTTCGATTTATCAATTTTTGATTTGTGAACATGCTAAACTGATAACTAAACCAATAAGATATTAATCATCGATTTTTGGTCAATCAATTTTTGTTCTTTAATGATTCGATTTTTGATTTAACATATAAGAAAATGCTATACACACAATGTTCATAAAATATAAATAGTAGCAAGATAGAAGTGCAACACAAATTTCTACATTAATCACTTTTGTTTAAGATAAATGTTTGAATTTCTTATAAACACTCATGCAATAAATTGCGGAAACAACATTAATTGTCTTTCTTTGTCATGCTCAAATCTAAAATTGAGAATATAAAAAGCAATACTAGTTTATGTCGAGAAGAGAGAGAAGGTATCACAATAGAGAACCAAAGAAGCTAGCTTGTAGTAATACTAAAATTTAGAAAATAGGATTGGTAAAATATGAAAATCACTATTCGTATATAATTTGGAGTAGAATAATAGTTTTAATAGAATTTAATTGGGTTATCAGAAATTAAATTGATAAAACCTAATATTTTTTTGTTACGAAGTCTTTTAAAAGCGGATAACTCAATAATTCAATACCAATAAATCAATAGTATATTTTTCGATTCAATTAAACTGATTTTTGCATACCTTAGTTGAAATCAAAATCTGCTCATTCTATCAAATTGTTGTCAAGATTTTTAACTTCCAAAAATGAAAAATACAAAGTCTGATATTATGTTGTTATTGTTTATGCAATGTATTTTGGATATTACTAACTTTTTCACCAAAACCCTTCTTTGCAATGTTATAATTTGAAACAAGAACAAAGAAATTAGTATACATAATATTTGTTTTTATCTAATCTTGTATGGTTGCTTCAAATAATATCCGTATTAAAATATCCTTATTATATTTGAATCCACGTAATGTACATCTAGCATTAGTTATGTTGCAATTACAAATATTTTTTTGTCTATCCCATGCTAAACATAATAAAATATGTCATTCTAATTTTTCTATTTAGAAATATCAAATAATCAAAAAGAAAAAACAATCAATTTGAAAACTGATAGTTCATCCAATTAAAAAGATATAGTCATATAGATATAAAAAAAGTTCTTTTAAAAATTCATACTGCGAAGTGAATATAAAGAGGAAAAATGAAAAATAACATAAACATGGTGGGATAGGGGTTAGCGGTGGGCGGAGTAGGATAATTTATTTTAAAAATACTAAACAGGACAAGTCAAAATCGTAACAAGTCAAGCTTGTCCTGCCATACCGCCACCCTATTTTTATCCCTAGTTTTGAGGGCATTATTTAAGTTCTGTCCCCATTAGTAGGATTGTACATAGGTGTTGGTCCATTTTTTTTTCATGATTTTTTTTTTCAAATTATTTTTTAGTTTTATTTAGTTTTACACATAAAATCTTCATATTTACACACAAAAAATCTAAAAAAATAAAATGAAACGAATGTTATCGATATGAGTTGTGGTGCAGTAGCGAGATTGCTCTACTCTTAATAAAACTTTTGAGTTCGAATTTTGGATATGAAGAAAGTTCAGTTGAAAGCATTACCATCAAAATGGGCCTTGTAATGTGTGATTCAAATTTAATTGAGTTTCAATACATACATCGAATACCAGGTGAGAAATAAAAAAATAAATGAAAAGGATATTTTCTAAACTAGTTTGTTTTCTCATTATACCGTTCATGTACAAAAACGTTAACTTAGACCATCATCATGTTCTTAACTTATTGTCATTATTTGGAACAAGAGGTGACCCTACTCAACAATGACCAACTATTATTGATTCAAATTGATGAAAATTCATAATGAAAATTTGTTCAAATTAGATTACTCAATTATTATGAGTAGAGCCGTAGAGGGTAGAATTTAGGTACGGCAAATGTATTTTTCCTTTTGCTCAATACAACGGTAGTTTGGTTTTCGAACAAAAGCTATTCTACGAATATTTTAGTTTTCAAATTATATTCATTGGAATAAAAGAGGCCCGACTTGGTACTAACCAATCATATCATGAGAATAAGAGGATCTTTTCGAACAAAATCAAGACAAAGAAAAAAATACTTTTTTATTTTCTTAATATTCTTGGCTCTTCTAAGCCCTTTTTTTTATTTCATATAAAGAGATGAAAAAAATTGATGATAAAAATTATACGTATCTGTATAATATAGACAAAAGAAAAGAGAGAAAGAAAGATTATTTTCCTTTTATCTTATGTACTATCTCATGTAGTAACTATTTGAGATTACCAACAAGAGTTGTGGTAGAGTGGTAAATACTCCTTCAACCTTAACCAAAAGGTCTCGGGTTCGAGTTCCCTTGATACGGAGTCACCTTTGTTAGGGAGCGCTTTACCCCCAATATGTGGGACTTCCTGGCGCGAATCCGAATTTAGTCGGGCTCCAATGTGGGTTATACCGGACACCGGATGGAAAACAAAAAAAAAAACTATTTGAGATTGTTGTTTTGACTTTTGAGATTAAAATCTTTGGATTAATTTTTCCTATTTAGAAGGTGAAATAATATAACACTATCAAGTTGGATGAGATAATGTGAAATTTTCAGAATTAAGTTTATGAATAAAATATTATATAAACTTAATTCTAAACTATCCCACCTTACTGGGCTATCACCCTATCTAAGCAGCCTTCCCTCTCCTCTGCGGAAGTACTCTTTTTTTGAAAGGAATAAACATAGAAATATTATTGATATTTCCGAAACCCTTGTTCGATTTCTTTTGGACAGATGATTTATGTACAAAAAGACAAACTAAGTAGTCAATGTAGATGATAAATAAAAATTGTAGAAATAAAACCAAGCAAGCATAATTTTGAAATGACAATTCTTAGTCACTTAATTAATAATTGAGCATCACAATATTCTTCAAAGCACTAAATTGAAATCCACACATTCTCATCTTAGCTAGCAAGTCCGCTTATGTAATTTTTGTTTACAAAATCAAACTTTATTGAAAGGTAAAAACATAACGATTAATAATTATGGTAAATTTAACCTAGTTCTCGCAAGTTTAAGGACTTGTTGAAAATGATGGGCCGTATCAGGTGGATGGGCCTCAATTACAGGCCTCTCCGGCAACACCCATTGACCATCGCTCGTTCTCACCATGCCTTTATTCTCGTCTTGCCACCAAAACGGTGGCACACCATAATCCTCCTTCAAGAAACTCGAATCCTTATTCACAAGGGCAACATCCCTACCCGTGGCAGAGCGAAAAGCGCGTACCTTCCCATGGTACCCATCAACAAGATGTAAATGGGCCTCAAGGTTATGTGCACAGCCCAAATCACCATTGGGCTTTAGAAAAGGAGAACGATGATGATCTAAAGCTAGCTCCGCCCCTACATGAGCATAACTCCAAGCAAATGAAAATTTCTCTTCCAATTGTTTTTGGAATAGAAATTTCTCATTTGTAATAATTCCAGGCACTGTTGGCACTTTGTCATGCACATTTATAACTCTTAAAACTTTAATTCCAAGCTCTTCACATCTTTCTTTAAATTTAAGATTTCCAACCCTAGGTCCAGCAAATGAAAAAACAGTAATAGGAATAATTTTTGTAATAGACTTACCATTATGTAAAATATTCAATTTCATCTCAGCTATGTCATAAGCACTTAACAAAGCCAATGCTGCACCAAGACTATGCCCCGTTATAGTAATACTTAGCTCTTCACCTTGGTATTTTTCGATTAATCGATTAATCTCCGCTAAAATTTGTTCACGAGCTGAAAATGAAGCATAGTGACAATTATTTTCTTTTTTAGTATACATATCGAAGAACCCTGTCTCAATCTTGATGTTAGGATCATCGCGAAAATGAGCCGGATGTAAAATGTCTTGTAGGTCATGGATCCATTCTAGGTAAGTCACTGTGCCACGCCATGCAACCACTATGTCACGTCTCCCTAGACGTTTAATCTCTTCAGGATCTGTGGCTACGGCTACATACCCCATCCAGTTCGCGTGTTGGCTCCATACATTGCTCATTTTCGATTTTTGGAAGAAATTTGGTAAGTTGATATTTGAAGTTGCATATAAGTATCTTCTCATTTCATACCCTTTTTTCAACATGTTGATCTTGTCAAAAAAGTGTGATGGTTGATACTTGCAAGTACCACAATATTTTGAATGAGGATCATAGTCAAATGAGTCATAACAAGATTGAGCAAATTCACCATAACGAATGATTTCTTTTCTTAGATGAGAATCCATAGGATCAAGTAAACCTTTCCAATTGTTACATCCTTGAATTTCTCTCCACATCTCATGAAGGGGTTTTTTCTCTTCTTGATCATATTGTTGGAGTTCAATATTGTTGGAGTCTAAATTTGAAAGACATGAAGATGTTTTCAAAGATAGGTTTGGTGAAAGTCTTTTGTTTGGGAAAGAGAGGTTTTTGGATTTGAATGTGTTCCATAATGGAAAAACTTCTAGGGAAGTATGGTTTCTTTTGTGTTTGGGATTGGTGAGAGAGGATTGAAAGGAAGCCATGATGAATATTGATGAGAAACTTTCTTTCTTGTGTTTAATTTGTTGTTATCATATAGGACAAGTGGTAAGCTTGGTGGTATAGGAGATGAATTAACTACAAGATGCTTTAATTTCTTTTTGAGTGTGATGGTTTGAAAAAGAAGTTCTCTTCGAAAATACGGAGAGAGACTTGTTTTTAGTTTTATGTCCATTAAATCTTTAGTTTTACATATGAAAGATCTGAAAAAATATTTTTTAGACCATTTCCTCGAAAACGTGTGGCAATCTTTTTTTATATATATAAGTCAAATACTATGGGTAGTGCACCATTGATTTTGTGAAACATTTTAATCAATCAAACATGGTTTTTTAAAAATGTAAAATACACCCTTTATTTCCCAATATGTCCTTGTATAGTAATGCCACATCTAGGGAGAACATGGTAAAGAGGAAAGAAAATAGAGACGTTCAACGACCAACAATAATGTATGATAGTCATGTAACAATAAATTAGGTCGATATCTTAATTATATGGTAGGAAACTATAGTTGGATTTTACAATCAAAGGGGAAAAGTTTTGTGGAGATGGAGAAATGAAAATGACAAAAACGTGTAGTAGGAAAGTTAGCACTTATTACATACCAACCATTAATATGATTGTCAGATTTTACAAGTATTGACAACTGTCTAGTGTATTGACTACAAAAGAGATTGTAATAATCATAATAAAGCAAAAATCACCTTGTTTTTCTTGAACTTTACCTCAAAAGTCAAAGTCACCCTAATCGACTGATACTAAAGTCCCATTTGGCCATGCGATATGATATCATGATATAGAATTATGATATGATATCATAATATGGAATTATGAGATGAAATTGAAGTTTTGTTTGGACATGCGATATGAAATTTTTGTGTTGTATATTTTCTCATAAACATAAGAATTCCATAAGTTGTAAAACTATTAAAATAGCCTAAATTGTTTATTCAATCTTACCAAATAAACAAAAATTTATAAAATCGCATAATAAATTATTACAAAGCTTTGTTCTCCACCTAAGTAACTGTTTCATCTAACTTTAATTCAATAAAAAAAAATTGAACATAAATTGTAGTGTACTAGTCTTTAATAAAATCCTCCCATATAGTACGGACAATTTCCTCACGTTGAACCTGCATTTCTCGATCATGTGACCAAGAAGACGAACCAACATTGTTACTTTGAGTTGTATTAAATACAAAACGGTAGAAGTAATAAATTAGATGTTGGAGTAAATGAAGAGAACAAATTTATTACTCAACAATCGGTTGATGTGAGTTAAAGTGACTATATGTTGGTGAGAATAATAAATTATATGTTGTAAGAATAATAAATTTTTAAAAGTAATGATGTGATTATAATTTTATTTACATATGAAATAAATGGTTAGTAGATATAAATGTGGGGTTGTTTTAACAAAATATAAACTTGTGGATCAATTTTTGTATTAAAAATATCTCAAATCATGATATGGAATTCCCATATCATGGTTTTTGGAGAATATGGAATCATGAGATGGAATCAGCGTAAAATCGCATGTCCAAACGCTGATTCCATCTCACGATTCCATATCGTGATATGGTATCGCATGGCCAAACGCCTACTAAGCAAATTGTAGTTAAGTCCTTGGACCAAGTTTACATATTATAAGAATCATTCAAGATAGTTTTTCCTCTACTAATGAGTACCATTCCTTGTGAGTTATCATCGTGTGTTTGGTATTTTCAATTTTTTCATGTTTGGTTGACTTAAATATTTGGAAAATGACTTACCTCCAAACAATAAGGAAAACATTTTTGAAACTTTTTATTGATTATTATTTGAGATTAAAAGTTAGAAAATCTCTATGTTGGATGTGCTATGTCACGGGAAGCACTTCAGACCCACGCTACATACCCACAAACTTAATATAACGAGAAAAAAATAAATTATATTTGTCATCTATACTTTATTTATATTATAAAATATTCTTTTAGGTTAATAAAATGTTAGCAATTTATTGTAATACAATACCTTGAATTTGTTATCAAAAATCTTATTTATAGATATGATATTTACGTAATTTAATTCAAGGTTCTAAAATAGTAGGCAAAGTTCTACAAAAACAAAATAATAATAATATTCTAACTAAAAACTTAAAAACTAGGAAAGGAATTTACTAGATTTCTAATGTCATGACAATACAAATTAAATATTAATTGTAATCTTTTGGGACATTAATTTTCTAATGGTTATAAGAATGCTTTTGCTTAAGAATTAAACTTAATAGTAATTCGAAATATAGAAATTAAAATTCAAAACTTTGAAAAGAACATTTAATGCATTCTTGTGTCAATATACAAGAAAATAATGAAATTTGATATTTAAAAGTCTTGAAAATGATATTTAATTATGTCAATATACCAGAAGATAATGAAATTTGATATTTAAAAAACTTGAAAAATGATATTTAACGCATTCATACGGACTTACCATTTTTTTAAGAATAAATTATTTCTATACATCCATTAAAAAAATGTATGTAGGAATTAATCTTGAAATTATAAATTTATAGTTTACCATCTAAAAAAATGATAGTGATCTAAAAAAAAAAAAAACTTTCATATATAGCAAACACAAAAAATCATATTTCTTAATCAAAATCATATTTGTATGCTATAGCTTCATAGTTTGTGTAGCTTAAGCATTTTAGGCTGAAACTATCAATGAAAAAAATTCTGATTTTTGTATTCTGTATTTACTCTGTAGTAGCTTACCCAAATTATCAATTGAAATTGAAGTTAAAGGAAGAAGGAAAGTGATTCTATGGGATAATAGCTATGTCTCACTAGATAATTTGAGAGATCAATTTTGGGTTTCCATTTTTTGTCTCTGCGTTTGGTGGTTGTTGGTTGAGTCAGGCGGAGGAAAATTTTGGTGGTTGTGGGCTGAGGTAGGTGGAGGAAAAGTGAGAAAAATAACTATTTTGTTTTATTTTTAAAATAGAAAACTTATTATTTTTATCTTTTATTTAAGTGTTTTTTAGTTAATAATTTAAAAATAGTTATGAAATAATTATGAGATGACATTAATATATATGATGTGGATATGACATGTCATTTATGTTAGGGAGAGTGAACTACACACATGGTTGGAGGGGTTCAAAAGTTTCATTTTAATTGCGTTTAAGAGTGTAGTAGACAAATAATTAAGTAAAAGGGTCTAGAATACAAATTCATACAAGTACAAGGGTCTATTGATCATTTTAACAAAGTTAATAAATACTGCAATAAAATTTTTGAATTAAAAGTATTCGAATTTGAAAATTCATTAGATTTTAAAAAAAAACTATTTTTATATTAGATTAAAAATAGAAATTCATAGGTAGAAGAATTCTAAATGAACTTTTACTATTTCATAAACTTATATTTTCAAATATAATATTCGAATTCATTTAATTTTAACATTAAACAAAATATACTATTATTGTTATTAATATTATTATTTATTATTATTATTAATAATAATAATAGTAACAACAACAACAAAAACAATCCCAACTGTAACAATAGCAATAGTAATAGTGGTAAAAAAATTCACGTGCTAATTTTATCTAATCATATTTTGAATTTAAATATCTTATACGTGCTTTTAATTTATGTTGGTTGTTTTTTTCAAGAAAATAAGAAACAAACAAAAGATTTTTATGTATCATATTTGGAACGTAATCATACTTATAGAGTTTTTATTTATAACTTTTTTTCTCTTAAATGATTAGGTATTCTATGTATGATCTCTTTACCATTTAGATTTTGTTATGTGGTTGTACCATTCATTTGAATTTTGTATTTTTACAAACATATATAGTTGTGATTTTTATTTGAAACTTTTACTATTGATTATTATTTGAGATTAAAAGTTAGAAAATATCTATGTTGAATGTGTTGTGTCACCGGAAGCACTTCAGACCCACGCTTCATATCCACGAACTTAATATAACGAAAAATAAATAAATTATATTTTTCATTTATACTTTATTTATATTATAAATATTTTTTAGGTTAGTAAAATGTTAGCCATTTATTGTGATACAATACCTTGAATTTGTTATCACAAATCTTATTTATATATATTATATTTAAGTAATTTAATTCAAGGTTCTAAAATAGTTGGCAAAGTTCTACAAAAACAAAAAAATAATAATATTCTAACTAAAAACTTAAAAACTAGGAAAGGAATTTACTAGATTTCTAATGTCATGAAAATACAAATTAAATATTAGTTGTAATCTTTTGAGACATTAATTTTCTAATAGTTATAAGATTGTTTTTGGTTAAGAATTAAACTTAATTGTAATTCGAAATATAGAAATTAAAATTCAAAACTTTGAAAAGAACATTTAATGCATTCTCGTGTCAATATACAAGAAAATAATGAAATTTGATATTAAAAAGTCTTGAAAATGATATTTATGTCAAAATACAAGAAGGTAATGAAATTTGATATTAAAAAGACTTGTAAAATGATATTTAACGCATTCATACTCACTTACTATTTTTTTAAGAATAAATTATTTCTATACGCGGCGATGAAGTATGAGTCTAAAACACTATATGCAGAGCTGCCTTAGCTCAATAGATCAACGAATCAGGAGATGACTTCTTAAACGTTCGCGAATGGAAAAGAGTTCCATTAAAAAAATGTATGTAGGATTAATCTTAAAATTATAAATTTATAGTTTACTATATAAAGAAAAATAATAGAGTGAACTACAAAAAAGTAAAACCTACTTAGAATTTTATCTTAAAATTTATGATATATTATAAATTTTGACTTCAGACTTATTGATTATATTTATGAGTTGTCATCACAATTAAAATCAAGCACCTAGCTAGGTCGAGTACCTAACGAGTCACTATCCTGGAGGATACTTCCTCTTTAGTGCATTATCGAGCCATGTATCGTATTTTGTATTCTAAATATTAGTATCTTCATGGCTTGATCACTTTGGATTGTATGAGTAACTTTGTGTTTTATATTTGCTTCCACACTTTTATCTAATTATTTTTTTTAGTGTACATGCATTGCACGTTAGCACGTGTGTATCACATCAAACAATAAATATATAAAAAATATTGAAAATATGATAAAAATATTACACAACTTCTGTATACAAATATGATCAATTTTGTTAGTATTTGTATTTCACTGTCACCAACCCTATTATTATAACTATCACTAATCATAATCGACAAATCCTCTCCATTATTCACTACTATATATCGCCAACCACCATTTTCATTCACCACCACCTATCATTTTTATTCACCACAACTATTAGCCACCACACCAATTATTACTACCATCAACTACTACTAAAAGCACAATAACCGCTAACTGCTTCTACACCACAACCATTAGCTAACACCATCCCTAACTAACATCCATAACCATTATTGCTATGTATCCGCATAATTTTATTTTATTGATATAGTAGTAAATTAATTTACTATTCTATTATTTTTATATTTATTAATGTTTAAATAAAGGCAAATCTTATATATCAGATATTCAAAAAGGCAAACAGTCTAAATTATTAAGAATTTAGATCTTAATATTTAAATGTGTATTAAGATTCAAACATCTAAATAATAATGCAACTAGATTTGTATATATCTAGAGTCAAATTGTTTTTTTGATTAAAAATTCATGATTGTCACATCATTATAGAACAATTATTGCTGATAACAATTCATTGTGCTTCAAAATCAAGTTGTTGCAATTTTGATAGAATTTTGTTCTTTTCTTAGACATTTTTGCTTGTAAAATTTAAGTCTCGGACCTAGAAAAGCTACAAAATGAATTTACAACTTTTTGTCACCTAGTGATGTTTTTCCCTCCCTCCCTTTTAACTATAGTGGTTCATTAACTATCTAGCTAGTGGATGAAGTAATACAAGGTGGTCCTATACATTTTCGATAAATGTATTTTTTTTCTAAATTAATTCACACCAGTGATCACGAGGATGGGGATGAGATTGTAAGTGTTTATGAATTGAACGAGATTCAAGCTGGGGAAATGATTGAATTTGTCAGCGGTACGAAAGGAATAGCCTTGAATCTTGAGAATGTTAATGTAAGGATTGTTGTCTAAGTCGTACCCAATATGCAAATATGATCTACTATATTGATGATGAAACTAATAAATAATGGTGTGTAACTATAAATATATCTACAACCAAGAGATGTGTTCGACATGAGAAAAGTTGATGAATAAGAAATATTTAAGAACGAGCCATACCAACAACAAGAATATGTTTATTTTTTATCTTGATTATGAAAATATCCAAATTTCAATAAAGGAGCATATGTCTGAACACATATAACATCATTTTCAGTTCAGTGTGAAAGAAAAAATAATTGTCTTGGTTAATCACATCACTCGTTTATAAAAATGTAATCTTTTCACATTGTATTTGAGACTATTGGTTACTGTTGTCTTCTTTGAGTAATATTATTCACTAGATGAACTAGTAATTATAGTATTCTTTTTTATCTTTTGTTAATCGTAAATATGGAAATATGTTCACAGGTGTATTTCTAAGGAATGTGCAGAAAGATACATAACATACCAGTTTGCAGGAGAGAAATTAATTTGAAATAATTGTAGTGACAACTGCTAAATGGCCAAAAAATTTGGCTAGAAAATTTAAAAGTCTATAATGTCCTTTTTATTTTAAAATAAATTGATATATATATATTTTTTTAATTAAAAGCTATTAAAGTTAAAAGTGTAAAAATATTCACAAAGGTAAAATAAAATAGTGTGAAATATGTTATTTTACCATTCTGGCCAAATTTTCTGGCCAAAAGGATTTTTCATATATATAGGAGAGTTAATTTGCAATACGGTTAAGTCAAGTGGCAAGCTAATGAAAAGTCACTAGGTAATTTTAAAACAAAGTTAATAAATACTGCAGTAAAACTTTTGAATTGAAAGTATTCGAATTTGAAAATTCATTAAATTTTTAAAAAGAAATATTTTTTTAGATTAAAAATAGAAATTCATAAGTAGAAGAATTCTAAATGAACTTTTACTATTTCACAAACTTATATTTTCATATATGATATTTGGATTTATTTAATTTTAACATTAAATAAAATATTCTTATTATTGTTATTAATATTATTATTTATTATTAATAATAATCAACAACAAAAACAACCACAACCGTAGCAATAGGCCAATAGCAATAGTGGTAAAAAAATTCACGAGTACTAATTTTATCTAATCATGTTTTAAATTTAAATATCTTACACGTGCTTTTAATTTATGTTGGGTTGTTTTATTCGGAAAAATAACAAACAAACAAAAGAAAGAAAAGAAGATAAATGAGAAAAGAAAAAAAGCGTGTGAAAAATTATTTCATTAATTTTCAAATATTTTTTTCAATTCACATTTGAAGAAAATGTGCAATGTATTTTCAAAAGAATAAGGATAAGAAAGAGAAATTAAAAATATCTTTTTTAGAAATTGATATGATAAAATGAATTTAAATATAAATGGAATTTGAGTTGAAATAGATCTGTTCTAACTTTTTAACTTCTCTTATATACTTCTACAATGTTATGTAATGATAATCTTTTTTTTTCCGTTGACCATTAGCTTTATTGATGAATCTGAAAAGGATTATATTTGTCCATGTACTCTTAGAAAAGGATTATATTTGTTTTGTCATATTTTTTTGATATTTTTCTCCTGTCATTCAACTTTAGATACATATTTACCTGGACACATGAGACTTATCAGTTCAATGGTAAATATGTACCTAAAATTTGATTACAGGAGTAAATATATTAAAAAAAGTATGACGAAGAGCAAATATGACCTTTTCTAAGAATGCAGAGGCAAAACAAACAGTTCACCCATTTATGGGCGAACTATAACTACCATCTTTTAACGCAGTAGTCCCCGTTTAACTCCAAATTCATCTCAATTACTATTCCTTACAAAGTATATTTCTTTTCATCATTGCATTTTCCAACTTTCCTTTGGTATGATGTAAATTATTTATTTTATAACTAAAATAAATCTCTTAATTTTTTAAGAGTATCACCTAAATTCATTCGACGTAACAATTATGTCATATGAAAAATGTCTATATACGATTAAATATCCAAGCTTCACAAATAATGCTTTCGTCGGCTGTCACAAATAAAATTGGATATTGACTTTTATTGGGAAACATCTAGAATATATTATGTAATATAGCTATAATCTCGATTATTTTTAGTATGTAGCTATAGTTTCGTGGAATTTCGCTATTCGATTTTCTAATTGTATAGATCTAAAATTTGTATAATTTGGTTCTTGATTTGTACAAATTCAAAATTTGCATAGTTCGATCCCTGATTGTGTATATGCTTACTCTAGCTATTTGTATACAATTTATGAAAAATTCATAACGCTGCTGGTGTGCTTCCTGCTCGCGAGGAAAGAAAGAAGAGCGACAGGGTTTGCAGGAATTCGCAATGAATTCGAGGATCGAAGCACAGTTTTAGGATTTCTCGAGAAAACTGTTAGTAATGAAGAAGAAGAATAGAAAGAGAAAGAGAATTCTGTATATTCCATATATCTTGTACAATGAGTTGATTACAAGTTATATAGTGATTGAATTGAACTAACTTGAACTTTTAAGCTAAAAACAGAATCTGTTACCAACTAACTGCTTAATTAACTTTCACTGTAGTTAACTAACACATGAAATTGTAACTAATCATATATCAGTACTCCCTTCCAATATAAGATCCTTGTCCTCAAGGATCAAATAAAGGAAACCTTGTCTTCAAGGTGGTGGCAAATTTCCAAGTAGCAGCATCTACTGGTAACCCATGCCATTTAACCAAAAATTGTGCCACAACTTTATTACCCTTCTTAACCATTATCCTCTGCAGTACCAACTCAGGATTAGGGCAGTGTGGATTAGCTAAGTCAACTACAGGGGGATACGATATCTGAGCTGGAATTTCATAACACTTCTTCAATAGGGAAACATGGACTGTGGAATGGATCTTCACTGAACTAGGCAATAATAGAGTGTAAGCAACTGGACCTACCTTCTTAAGAACTTGGAATGGTCCATAGTACTTAGCAACCAACTTATGGAATGAATGACCTGCAATAGTCGCTTGCTTGTAAGGTTGAACTTTGAAGTATACCCAATCACCAACTTCAAAATGTCTGTCACTTCTATGAGAGTCAGCTTGTTGTTTCATTCTGAGTTGAGCCTTCCTCAAGTGATGTTTCAGCAGTTGAAGCTTAAACTCTCTATTCACCAATGTACCATCAACTTCAGCAGAAGCTGATTCACCTGGTAGATAAGGGAGGTGCAATGTGGGAGGTCTACCATATAGAGCTTCATAAAGAGTTGTTTGAATTGCTGAATGATGACATGTATTATACCAATACTCAATCATTGATAAGAAAGAAAACCAGTTAGAAGCATCATCATTACAATAACACCTCAAGTAGGTCTCCAGGCATATGTTGAGTACCTCAGTTTGGCCATCGGACTGAGGGTGATATGCTGAAATATGCAAGAGAACCCCTTGCAATGTAAAAAGTTCCTGCCAAAAGGAACTCAAGAAGACAACATCTCTGTCACTAGTAATAGCATCAGGTAATCCATGCAGCCTAACAATTGTGTCTAAAAACACCTTAGCAATAGATTGAGTTGTATAATGGTGTTTGAGCGGAAAGAAATAGCCATATTTGCTGAGGCGATCCACTACCACCAAGATTACCTAATAACCATGTGACTTAGGTAGGCCATCAATAAAATCCATACTGATTTGAGACCAAACTACATCAGGAATAGACAATGGTTGTAGGAGACCAGGGTAAGCAACCAAGTCAGATTTGTTTCTCTGGCACACATCACACTTCTGTATAAATTCCTTCACCTCCTTTTGCATATTCTTCCAATAAAACAATGTCAATAGTCTTTTGAGAGTAACTTCAACACCTGAATGACCCCATGTGGACTAGCATTCCATAAAGTCATAATGTCAGTCCGTAAACTCTGCACTTTTTCAATGACCAGTTTTCCCTTTCTTCTCAATTGACCTTGCATCCAAGTGAACTGCTTATAAGTATCAGGGTTTACTTGTAATTCCTCAATGAGTTGTTTGAGCTCTTGATCTGAAGTCCAACTATCCTCAATAGCCTGAAAAAGATCAGTGTTGGTTGGGGAAATGACTAGAGCCAATAACTCAGCCCCAGTGACTCGTGAAAGGGCATCTGCCACCTTGTTCTCAATTCCTTTTTTGTACTCAATAATGTAATCAAAAGGTATAAGTTTGGTAAGCCACAACAACTGAGAATTAGTATGGAACTTTTGTTCCATCAAGAACTTTAATGCCTTCTGATCAGTTCTAATTACAAATTTCTGCCCGAGTAAATACTGTGACCATTTAGTGATAGCATGTACAATAGCTAGCAACTCTCTATCATAGACCAACAATGCCCTGTGCATGAGAGATATAGCCTTGCTAATAAAAGCAATGGGATGGCCCTCCTGTATGAGAACTGCTCCAATACCACTCCCACTAGCATCAGTCTCCACAATAAATGTCTTAGTTGCATCAAGTAGTGCTAACACTAGAGCCTTAGTCAACTTGTCCTTTAAAACTATCTTTCCTCTGTAGACCATTTAAAACTATCTTTCCTCAAAAGATCTGTTAATAGCTTGCAAATGATACCGAACCCTTGAATAAACCTTCTATAATAACTAGCGAGTCCCAAAAACCCTCTCAACTGTTTAAGAGTAGTGGGGGTAGGCCAGTTTTGTACAACCTCAACCTTTTGAGGATCCGTAGATACACCCTGTTCAGTAATGAAGTGTCCTAAGTACTCTATCTTCAACACCCCAAAGAAACATTTACTTGCCTTAGCATACAATTGATGTTGCTGTATTACTTAAAAAACAACATTGAGGTGCTTCAAATGATCGTCCATACACTTGCTGTAAATGAGAATATCATTAAAGAAAACCAACACAAACTTCCTTAAAAAAGAGCGAAAGACAGAGTTCATAAGCCCTTGAAATGTGGCAGGAGCATTTGATAACCCAAAGGGCATCACCAGGTATTTAAATGACCTGAATGCGTCCTAAAAGCGGTCTTTGATATGTCGTCTACTGCCATTCTCAATTGGTGATAACTTGATCTCAGGTCAATTTTAGAAAAAATTCTAGATCCTCCAAGCTCATCCAATAAATCCTCCACAATAGGAATAGGAAATTTATTCTTTATAGTGTATTTATTTAAGTCCCGATAATCCACACACATCCTCCAAAAGCCATCTTATTTTCCAACCAAAACCACAGGAGCAGCAAATGGGCTACAACTAGGCTGAATTATCCCTTGATCCAGCATTTGTTGTACTAACCCTTCAATGATATCCTTCTTCATAGAGGGGTACCTATATGGTCTCTTGTTCATAGGCTCAGTACCATGAACAATGATTTTTTTTTTTATCATGTTTTGTATATTGATAAACGAAATATAGCTATAGAGCATTATGGTGTTTATATCTTTATTATTTATGAAAATTTTCTCAATTTCATTTGCTTAATAGGGATTATTATCTTTGTTATTTATGAAATTTTCTCAATTTTATTTGCTTAAAAGGGATCATGGCTGAAGGAACCTGGTCCTCTGGTATTTTAGCAAAATTAATGTTTGATTTTTTTTTGAAATTGAAAACTTTGAAAAGAGATAAATTATATATTTAACTAATTATTAGGCTTCTTAACTTTAACAATCTAAAAAGAATTACTTTAAAATTATATATATAAAACAAAAACTAATCATATCAACTAAATTGTAAATAGACAGATTTTAAGAAAATAAAACACACACAAATCAGATGACAAAATTTCCCCGAAAAATGATTTGAAAATAAAGGATCTTTTTTTTTTTTTCATTTAAAAATAACTAAACTTTAAATAGTTCTAGAAGTTAGCTAAATCTTAATTAGCGGTCCAAAAAGTCCCTAATGGTCAATTTTATGATTGATAATTAGTAAAAACGATATGATAAACTGCGTTGATCGTTTGCAAATTTAATTAAGAGATGACCCGACTGTTTTTTTTTAATTAGAAGATAGCCACATTTTCTTTTCTTTAAAATATATAAAAGCCTAAGTAATTAGATAAGATGAAAATATCTCCTAAATATTTTTACCTAATCTTTATCTTTTTTTTTTTGAAATTCAAACGTTTTTATAATTCGTTTTTTTGGTTTTTTTTTTTTTGAAATTCAAATGAATTTTATAATTCGTATTAACCGTATTAGAGTATTAAGGAGTCTATTATAAGAGTCCATGAGGTATAAGTTTGTTTGTGAAACATTAGAAGTCTATGAATTAAGTTTGTTTGTCAAACAGTTTTCCTCTATCTATGGAGTCAAACAAGAGTTGGAGTTATGTGAGTACTCCTCATTCCCCTAACCCTAATATGATTGGAAGAAGGGATAATAACTTTGTTTATCCACCAGGTTATCGTTTTTGTCCACATGATGAAGAACTTATTCTTCATTATCTCAAGAAAAAAGTAATGAACGAACTTTTACCATACAACATAATCAAGGACGTTAATCTCTACAAGTATTGTCCTCATGAGCTTGCAGGTTTTGTTTCTTCCTAGTTACCGATTATGTATATGTTAAAGAAATCTTTTCTTGTAGTTTTACTCGTTCATATTCAGAATTTTTCATTATTGTTTTTGTTTTTGTCTACATGATGAATAATTTATCTTTCATTATCTCAAGAAAAAAGTTATGAATTAACTTTTAGTCTTGTTTTGACGTTCATGCCTAATAATTTTCAATTGTTAGAGTTTATGTATATGTAAAAGAAAATCTTTTCTTGTAGTTCATATTTGTTCATAGATTTGTTTATTATGTTCTTCATATATATTTTTATTTCTTTTGACATTAGATCTAATCACATTTAAACACGAAATCTTAATCAAGATTATTCTATCTTTCTTAGCGTTTATAATTATTACTTTTTTCTTTGCTAAAAGATTGTTTAGATTTATATTATACATATCTAACATCTTTTCTACTCTACATACCGTTTTTACCTTTTGTATAAAGATCTAAAAATAAATTATCTATTGTAAACACACGAACTAGTAGAAGGTATCAACATCTATTATATATATATCTAAAAAGTAAAATTTTCCGTTGCATTCATTCGGGTGAATGCTCCACCCCTCCCTATAAGAGTGTAATTCCAACAAAAGATCTCAATTAATTGCCTAGTATAAACTTCTTTTTGCATTTTTTTTTCCCATTTATTTTTGAAAAAATTCGTAAATAGTTCTTTCAATAATATTGTTACATTTTGCATTATTGAGTTACTCTTGGATATTGATGCTCAATACTGAATTATGCTATTTTTTTTTATAACTGTTCATTATTAATTCATTAAAACATAATCATTTTTATTTCTTTTAGTTCTAATATAAATCATAGCTAATCTTTTCTTAACTTTCTAATTTAAAAATATTAATTGTTTTACTTTTTTTTTTTGACAAATCAAATAGAGAACTATTCAATCTTGGGAGAAAAGGAATGGTACTTTTTTACCCCAAGGGCTAGGAAATATCCTAATGGTGAAAGGCCAAATCGTGCTGCTGGAACAGGTTACTGGAAGGCCACTGGAGCTGACAAGCCTATTATACACAAAAATGTTAAAGTTGGATTTCGAAAGGCTTTGGTTTTCTACGAAGGTAAACCTCCCAAAGGCAATAAAACAAATTGGATTATGCACGAATTTAGAGTGGATGAATCGCGCACGATCAAAACACATGCATCTGACATGAGGGTAAATTATATCTATTTCATCTTTTCTATTTCAATAGTGTTTACTTGTTTTCAATATGGTTAAATCTTTGTAGCATGTTATCTGTTTTATTTTTTAGTTAACATGTAGGTAACCTAATTAAAATATTATACTGTGTTGGTATACTTAATTAAGTTATTTTCATTTTACTATAATTATAATTATCATTTTTGTTATTGTAGCTCGACGATTGGGTTCTATGTAGGATTTACAAGAAAGCTGACAAGTCATCCAAAGCTCTTCAAAAAGATGACCACGAGCAAGAAGATTCTATGAATTTAGCAGAGGTCGAAAATCCTATTAATTTAGCGGAGGTCGAGAATCCTATCAATTTAGCGGAGGTATGGAATCCTATCAATTCAGCGGAGGTCGAGATAAATTATCCTTATGAAGAAACTATGAATTCATGTGGAGAAGTTGGTAGACAACAATCTCAGCCAACTCATCAGAATAATAATCCAAATATTGCCATAAACTATAATTCCCATTATGGAGCAAGATTAAACTATGGATTGAACCTTCCACCACCATTTCCTCACGAAAACATGTATTATGATCCAAGCAGCAATTTGTTGGATTGGATTAACAATGCTTATGATTATGGTAACACCGATACTGATGATTTAGATAAGAACCAATCCAACGATTAAGCTTGATTATATCGTTATTGACGAGACAAATCTATTTATATTAAGAAATTAGTGATAGCTAGTTCATTAGCTTAATTTCACTGTTTTTTTAAAATTAGATATAGAATGAATATTAGTGTTGCTATTTCCTTGTAATTGGTTTGAACATTGTATTGTTTAATTTTTACTAGTAATTAAGTTGTCTCGTTTGCTCTACTTTTTTTTTTTTAATCATTTGCATCTACTTATTCTAATCAAAATTATTGGCTATCACGATTGAAAATCACATTTTAGATTTGTCTATTTGATTATTATATATTTAATCAATTTTGAAGGGGAACCAATGAGGAAATTTCTTATATTATGCCAAGATTATATTTTGCAAATGCCTTTCAATTTAAGAAAAAAAATTAATTCGTAGACTCCATTTTTTTTTACCATAATTCGATACTATCACGGATCACCCACTACCTGGTGTTGGTTCCTCTCTTGGTAAAGAAAGCCTCCATTTTGAGTTCGAGAAATTAAATTTAAAGTGGAATCGATTCAATTATTCAAGTCGGATAGTGTTTATCTACTCGAAAAACTCAATTGCAATAAAAGATAAATAACTTGGGGATTTGAATGTTATTTTCGAAAATAAGTGGGTTTCTTGTTTATTTTTATTTTTATATATGGAGATAAACAAAAATACTATTATCTCAAAAGTATTTATATGTTATCTAACAAAATATTAAGGTGATGGGGAGGTGCAGGATGGGAAAATGATAATGCGAAAATTAAATAAATTAAGATATGAAATAAATGTATCATTTGTCTGAATAGTAGTAGACAGTTTTAACCAAAAGTCAGAAATTAATATTAAAAATTGACATTGTTATAACTTGATAGCACAAAAATTAATATAAATAAATGATAGTCATTGAGAGAATAAAGATGAGAATTTGCAAGAAAGGAGAGGGATGGCAGGGTATTTATAATGGGATAGGCCGTCTTGGCCTCTTTTCTACCAATATCTGAGACATAATTAAGAGTATATATAGTATGACCATCTTATAAAAATACTTCAAATTTTGATTATTGAATCATTGTTAACAACAATATAATATCACTATCAAGTAATGCCACATACTATACTTTAACTCGGTCATCAATCAAATTAAAGCCTCTTATCATGCAAGTGTTTATAAATGTGAAGAGAAAAGACATAAAGTCATCATTAAAGTTGTCTCAAATTTTTAAAAAGATATCTTAATTATGCGGGTGTCTTATTACCCCACAAAAGTAAATATAGTTGTAAAGAGACCATCTTGACCCATTTTCTCACCAACCAAGAATTTTAATAGGAGAGTGATGCACACCCCTCTTTTAATAAATTAATTTAACTATTAATAAAATGCAGACCCAAAACTAAAATATTGGCACATCTTTGCCCGTAAAGGATGCTTTCGATGCTTTCAATTTATGGGTTTCTTCAGAACCTTTTCAATTGATGATTTCAATTTCTTGGGAGGTGATTTGCCTCCGGATGCTAAAGTAAGCTTTCGCTTTTTGAAATCGTCTATTTTTTCCGCTATTGTTATGAAGAGTTGAGCTTCTTTAAGTTTTGGGGGTTGGGATTTTGCTAGGATTTAATTTGTGGCATTTTTTCATAATGAAATAATGCTCCAGACTCACCCATCTCATGGAACGAAATTCTAAAAAAAAATAGAAGCTTTTAAAAATGAGAAAAGACATAATTTTTCTTTTTGCTTTTACCACTAAATTTGCACTAAAAGTAACTTTTCATGTTTGCATTGCATCACACACAATGTCGCTTCATTCTCATCATTACAAATAAGATTCAATATTTGTATTTGACATTATAGGAATGTTTTTCCTCAAAATTTAATCACAAAAGATAACTTGATTTCTCAATTTTTAAAGAAATTAAATCTCGACGACTGGAAATTAACAAGAAGATAGAAAGTTCTTATCTTTTTGGGTTGATTTCATTCGAGAGAGAAGATGATTTTTTATTTTATTTTTGAGTTTAAACCTTCAACCATTGATCTTTTAGAAAGAATTGGGGAAGATGAAGTATTTAAAAAAGAAGTAATTAAATAATAGAGAAGGAAATGACACATGGAGCCTTTTCATTCGTTTTTGAAAAAAAAATTCACATCCACACGCATCATCTGCGTGAATGTAAACATAGGGAGAAAATGGTCACTTTACAACGATATTTAATACTTTTGTAGGGTAATAGGATGCCCACATAGTTAATGTGTCTTTTTGAAAATTCGAAACAACTCCATATATCACTTTATGTCTTTATCATAATTAACTAGTTAATCATCAATTTAAAATCTTACCAAAAGTGTGTACAAATTGGAATACCTATCTAGTCAAGTATTTCACAACGATGTTATACCTTTTACAAGTCTATTAAGGAAATCAATTTTTTTTTTTTAAAAAACTAAAGCTGAAAGAGAAAGATCTAGTTGTGGATGTTGAAACTATAGTAACAATATCAGTAAAATGAATCTTAAAAAGTTAATATAATTAATGAGTGGTCTATTCTAATATGGTAAGAAAATCTAGAAATCTGACTTAACTTTTAAGAAAAGTATTTTTTTTTAGATTTTCTTGAAAATGTATTTACACTTGATTGTGGGGAAAGGGGAATATTTATTTTTTTCTCTTTTTTGGTCTGAGGTGAATATCTATAAATTTGTACCATTATGCATTGAACAAACCATCTACAACACCTGCCAAAATTGTCATTTTTAGTTTGACCTAATAGATCTTCATTTTTTATTAACTAGTATAATCGTTGACACAAAATCACTTTTGTCTATCAATCGATGTTCAGACGCCTATGAAAAAGTCTTCTCAATTTGTTGAACTTATCAACATTTTGGTGGTAGATGATAGGGGACTTGCCTATTGTTTTTGTTGTGATACTCAATAAATGTGACTACCAAGGTACTTATATGTCTTTAATAGTTACATTTGTTGAGTAACATAGCAACAATGGAAAAACAAGTAGCATTGTCATCTACTATTAAAATAGTAATATTTTCAACAAATTCAGAAGATTTCTTCATATGCATCTCAATTCCTATTGATAGATAAAGGTGAATTCAGTGGCAAACATTATACTAAATAATACAAATGAAGATATGTAAGATCTATTGATAGGGCCAGATTGACTCTATGACAAAGATCAACAATAATTGAAATGGTATGTTCATTTTTTTGTAAAGAATTTATTTTTATTACTTTTCGTTGTTATAGATTGAATTTTTTGACTTCAAATGCACACATATGTTGAATGTAGTCCACAAGAAAGGATTTTAGAAATGGTGAAGAGGGAGGAAGGAGATTGGGAGGTTGAGAGAGAAGCCAAAAAATTGAGAATTTTCTTTTTCTTGTTAAGAATAAAGGTTGAATTCATTTTTTTTTAATGAAAAATCATTTATATAAAAATAAATGATGATATCTTATTATTTTATGCTAAAGTACTTCAGATTTTTGAATTTTGGGTAAAATTTGATTGACTTCCATGAGATTGTTAGGAATAATTGCAAGATGAAAAATACAAAATCCTCAATGCTTTTAAAAATTGAGAAATTTCAACAGCTTGAAGTGTAGGTTAATCAATATGATGAGAAGTACACGAAATCACTTGATAAAGGAGGAAAGAATGATCAACTTATTTACATGTTGATGCTTTGATTAGTTGGTGCATTTAAAAATATTTTTAGTGTTAAAAAATGTGTTCTTATAATCTGAATTGTTAGTTACATAGATTAAATTCTTTCAAATTTGAAGCGAGTTAATGCAATATATATATTAAATAAGTAGAAGATTAGTTAATGATTAGAGGTGTAGTTAGTTAATAGACTGCAGTTAGTTATAACTAACTTTACTGTAGAAAGTTAGTTATAACAATACAGTATTGTAGTTGAATGTATAAAAGGATGTGTACTTGGCATTTTACATATATGAAAATATCTTCTCTTCTCCTTCAATCTCAAAATGCTCTCTACATGATTATTAATTTGTACTAGTAGAAGAAACTTAACATGGTATCAGAGCCCAGATCGTGAGGAATTGATTTGTGTAGAAGATAAACAAGGATTACGAAGCTGTAGAAGAAGCTTCAGAATCAAGCCAGAATGACGGGAAAAAAAATTGCATCGGCAACAGGGAATGAAGTTACAACCCTAAATCACAATCATCCATTGTATCTCCAAGCTTCAGATGCTCCTGGAATTGTTTTGGTGCCAATCAAACTAACAGGGCCAGAAAACTATGCTCTGTGGAGTCGATCAATGAAATTGGCTCTCAGGAAAAGGAAAACTTGCATTTGTTGATGGATCGTGTGCGAAAGCAGCTTATAAAAGAGTACTAGAAGAACAATGGGAGAAGTGTAACACGATAGTGTTATCATGGATTGCAAGCACTGTTGCAGGTGAATTGCTACCAGGAATAATATATGCTTCAAACACAAATAAGGTTTGAGCAGATTTTGAGGAAAGGTTCGATAGATCAGATCTCACCAGAATCTATCATTTGTGGTCTGAAATTGCAGCTCTCAAACAAGGTATTGACTCTGTGACTTCATACTATTCAAAATTGAGGGACTTATGGGCTGAATTGGATGTGATAATTCCTTCACCGGGATGTGCATGTGATGATTCAGCTAAGTATGTGGAGCATTTGAGGTCACAAAGGTTGCTGCAATCCTAATAGGATTAAATGAAAGCTTTGGTCATATTAAGAGTAGTATCTTGGCTAGGAAACTTGTTATAACTATCAATGAAGCATATGCAGTAGCAGCACAAGAGGAAAGTCAGAGAACGCTAGGAGTTTTGGACAAAACGAGAGATCCTTTAACACTCTTAGCAGGAAGAACTCAAGGATACAGACCTAAACAAAAGAAATTTGTGCCACCAGGTACAATATGTGATCACTATGGATTCAAATGGCATTTTAAGGAAAACTGCTACAGGTTGGTAGGGTATCCACCAGATTTTCAAAACAAGAGGAAATGATCTGATGGTTTCAATGAATGGAGAGGAACTGACGGTTTCAAATCTGATGTCAAGCCAAATGCACATTTCACTAGGAATGCTGATGACTTCACAAAGGCTACTGAGAATTAGATGTCATCATCTCAATATGAGGATCTGGTGAACAGGATGGATAAGGCAAGCACATCAGACTGCGTTGCTAACATGTCAGGTATTGCTTCCTTAGATTCCCAAACAGGTCAAGTTTGTGAGTGGATAATTGATAGTGGAGCCACACATCATATTACATCTAATGAGGAATTATTAATTGCTAGTAGAAGAATACAAGACACTAATACTGATGGAGTCCAGGTACCTACAGGAAATAGATGTAACATCAGAAATATTGGGATCACAAAGGTTTTAGAGGGGCATGAAATTAAGAATGTATTGCATGTACCAGACTTCAAGTTTAGTCTGCTATCAGTCTCAAAACTAACCAAGGAACTAGTCTGTACAATTTCCTTTTACCCTGACTTTTGTGTGTTTCAGGGACTTTACGATGGCAAGGTATTGGGGATTGGTAAAGAAAATGAAGGGCTATACATACTAAAGAATCAAATAAAGCCAACAATGCATGCTATGATTGCTGAGAATAAAGATGGAGACACAAAGCTTTGGCACTTAAGATTAGGACATGCTTCAACAGGTGTAATGCAACATATTCAGTCATTAAAGCATCTCTCAGACAGAAATGTACAACACAACTGTGAGATTTGCCCTTTAGCTAAACAATGTAGAGTAAAGTTTCCGGTTAGTAAAAGCAAAACATTTAGACAATTTGAATTAGTTCATGTTGATGTTTGGGAACCCTATAGACAACCTACTTTTGACAAGAAGCATTACTTTGTCACTATAGTAGATGACTACAGTAGATACACTTGGCTTTGTCTCATTCACTCTAAAAGTGAAGTCATTGTAGTACTCAGGGATTTCATTGCTTTAATAAAGAGTCAGTTTGCAATGTCTGTGAAAATTTTAAGATCTGATAATGGAACTGAGTTCTTTAATTCCTCAGTTACTGAATTGCTTGCTTCAAATAGTATAATACATCACATTAGTTGTGCTTACACTCCTCAGCAGAATGGTACAGTAGAAAGAAAACACAGACACATATTAGAAGTAGCCAGGGCATTAAGGTTTCAAAACTTCCTTCCTATTCAATTCTGGGGTGAATGTGTTAGAACTGTTGTATATCTGATCAATAAGTTGCATACTGATGTGTTAAAAGGGAGATCACCTTATGAAATGTTACATCAGAAGACACCTGGAGTTAGTCATTTAAGGGTATTTGGTTTCTTATGCTATACAACTAGATTACCTAGAGGGGGCAAGTTTGAACCTAGAGCTCGGAAGTCAATGTTCCTAGGATATTCTGAGACTCAGAAAGGGTACAGGTTATATGATCTAATTGAAAAGGTTTTCTTTGTGAGTAGAGATGTTACATTTAGAGAGGACATTTTTCCTTTCCAAACTGAGGCATTGCCTGCAAAGTTTGATATGTTTGAGTTAGACCAATCAGACTTGCTTCCTACTTCTGTCAATGAGTATATAAAACCTGTTATATTAGACACAACAATAGAACATTTTACTGAGTTCAGTGTAGAGAATGATATGGGGAATGTTGCAGTTCCTGATGTCACAAATGAAACCACTGAAGTTGATACTTCATCACCAGAACCACAACCAGTTATTCCACTCAAGACCAGACCCCCTAGACATACTAAGCCACCTGGTTGGCTTGATGACTATGTCACTACTTCCAAACCTTCTGCAAGCTGCACTTATCTTATCTCAGACTATCTCCATTATTCCCACTTGTCCACCACTTACCAAGCATACTTGAGTACTTTCTCACAACCAGTTGAACCTACTTCTTTTAGTGAAGCATCTAAAGATGATAGATGGGTTGCAGCTATGTCTGATGAAATTGCTGCATTAGAGAGTAATCAAACCTGGGAGATAGTTGACTTACCACCAAGGAAACAAACAATTAGATCTAAATGGGTGTTTAAGATTAAACACAAAGCTGATGGATCCATAGACAAATACAAAGCAAGGTTGGTAGCAAAAGGGTATAATCAAAAGGAGGGGTTAGACTATTGTTATACCCCATTTTAACTCGAGGTTCAAACGGTGTACAACATATTGGTGAATCTTAATGCTATTTTATATAGTCGCCACCTAATTATGTTAAAGGTGAATTAGGACACCTATTTTGCTAAAATTATGCTAAATAAACTCTATATTAAAGTCTACTTAACCTTATGCAATTCTAGGTAAGGGTTTTAACGCATTCTAAAGGGAAGGGGTAAGGCATCCTTTAAAATCTGTTAAAAACAGTTAACCGACCAAACTTAGGTTAATTAATTTTAAAGCTAAAGTGAGTCTAAAAGAATTTAAAGAGTCATAAGTTGAAAAATATTTTAACATTTGAAAACTCTTTTGATATTTAAGTTAAAGTGGTGGAGATTTAAAAGGGTAATTTGTCTAAACCATTTTATTGTTGATCTATAATCCATGCGTGGAAAAGAAAGGTAATAAAATAAAAAACTCCTACTTATGTATTGATAAAATGCTTTCTTTTTGAAAATGATTTACAAAAAAATGAGTTCAAAATATGGATTTTTTTAAAGGTGAAAAGCCATTGTATGCTAAGTAATTTGTTAATAAGGTAGCAGATAACTAGATGATTAGATCTAAGTGCGATCATTTTCCTATGTTGATTATCCCAAAAAAACAAACTAAAACACATGCAAATCACAATAAGTTAAAACAAAAAAAAAATGTTAAACAGTAATAACAAAATAAACAGCCACACAAGCGACCCTAAATGAGTTTTGCTTGCTTTTGTTGCCATTCGGATAGTCTAAGATGTAGTGGAGACTCCATATGCGGGTATGCCGATAATGAGTCCATGTGACTCTATTTTTTCGAGAGTCCTTAATTGGGACTCCATTTTTGCTCCAAAGTTCATGCAAGTAAAAGAGGAGGTAAAGAGATTAGTAAGACAATCCAACCTTACTCGATATTGAATAAAAATAGATATAACTAAGTTCCAAGTCTTTTAAGTGCAAGCGAGCAGGAATTAAATCATACTCCTTCAAAATTTACATACATATGTATAACAGAATGACAAAGAGATTAAAATATTTTTTATATAGGTTACATTTATTAAAGAAAATAAATGATCTGCAAATTACTTTACAAACTAAAACAAACTAAAGTATGTCCTTTCTAAATTTTGTACACACCATACTGCTATTACTTAACACTAAAAAATAACAAAATACACATGATTTAACTAACAAACAACAAAGAACTTAAAATAGTACTACTTACATGTAAAATAAAACTTCACAAGGATGCCTATATAGAGTCATGGCTTTTAATAAGAGAGCATTTTAGTTGCTGGCCATTTCTGCCTATTTCTAGCTAAAACTGAGAACATTTTTAACAACAGAAACAATTTTAACAAATCAATTTAATGGAAAAAGCTGATGCGCATCAAAATTTCTTTAGATACGGCAAACAAAACGCTTACTAATAAAATAATCATGTTGTCTAACATGCCATGGAAACAAAGCTTCAAAGCTATACTAATCTCAAAAATAATCTAAATACATTTCGGCATCAACAATTATCATAAATATACTAAGAAAAATTACTTGCAAGACATGAATACTTAAAACAACCCTGATATTTCATAGCAGAGATGACGAAGTAAAGAAAGATAAAAGAAGCGAATGTCACCTGCTTTGGGGGAGTGAACAAGGTGCTTTGATCGAAAGTCTAAGCTCCAAACAACTACAAACTCCTACAAGCTTGAAAAAAAACGAGTTTCGGCAAAGATCAAAAGAGAATACAAAGCTAATTTATTTAGAGCAAAAGTTGCAATTCCAGGTGCTATGGGGGGCAGAAAACTTCTTGTTAAAAATGAGTGCAAAGGCAATCATCAAGGTCGGAAAAATCCCCCTAAAAAATGAGTGCAAAGGATGCTATTTATAGTGACGAATTAGGGTTCTTCTTATTTCAATTTGGGCGGGAGTCAAGAATCAAAATAGTCGTTTGAAAGTTTGAAATCTCTGCTTGATGACTCAAAAATCTCAAAAGTTCTTTGGCATTTTCTTTTCACTAAATTAAAGAAGAGAGATGAGAAACGAATAGAGCTAGTGGAGTTGTCGAGGCTTGCATAGAATTGGAATGGATGATCTCTGCCATTCTTGAAGATTGTTGGAGTTTAGTTGGAAGAGGAAAGAAGAACGATGGTTTTTTTTTGTTTTGATAAAGTGCGGCTGCTACGTTAGAATTAGGTGTAGGTTTGGGCTGAGTTTTTGGGCCGAATTTTGGTCTTTCTTTCTTCCATTAAATTATTTTAGACTTCTAATTTAATATAATTAACACAAAATATGTTATAACGTGATAATTAATAATTTACAAAATAAATCTACCAATATTATGACTTTATGCTAATATAAATTACGAATACAAAATATCGACTTATAATTAATTTAATAAATACGAAAGTTGAAATAAAATGACGTCAACCGATTAGTTGAGAAAAAGAGGTGTAAAAGTCGTAATAGTAATTTCAAAACATATAATTTGAGTAGTAAACAGTCGTAGTAGTAAAAATAGTTGCGAGAAACGATAATTTGATACCTTATTAAATTAGAAGCTCGAAAATAATAAATTGGAAGAGAGGAGGGTCAAAATTCGATGTCAACAACTTGCCCCTCTTTGACCAGAGACGATGTAAGAGTTTTTGGGCAAAGAAGTTGACGTAGCAACCAATTTTGCCCCGACCAAACAAGTACAACCCCCCAGAGAGGGTTTGAGAAGCTATGGGCATTGGATAAATTTTGAGAGAAAGGATTTTTAAAATAAAGGATACGCATGATTAAAAAGTTTCCCCAATATCAAATTTTGATGTTACTGGATACTGGGATCGAGGAGAGTATTTGATAGTGGAGTCGAGAAGAGTTTGAGTTAGACCTTCGACCTTTGTTGAAAAGCTAAACTTTCTCAACAAATTGCCCAGTTCACTGCTAAGAGGGAGTTCCTCGTTATGTTATGTTGCATATCCTCTTGATGTGCGATGTTTCCTGCTAAATCTTCTGTAAAATCTTGAAGCATTCGTTAATAGCTTAAATGTCGTGAAGGCATTGAGATGAATATAATTGTATGAGCATGAAACTTCTTAAGATCATAGTAGTGCTACTTTAAAGCTAGTGCAAAAAATCACTCTAAATAAATTGGTGCAAACTTTAGTGCAAAATCATTTGAGACTAAAAAAGTTAGTGCTAAATTGAATCTATAAAATTAACGCTAGTGCCAAAAATTCATTTTGATAGAATAAATGTTAGTGCAAGGTTAGTGCTAAAATCAGGGTTAGTGCAAGTGCAAAATCAGTGCCAATGCCAAATTAGCGGCAGTGCCAAATTAGAGCCAGTGCAAATTAGTGCTAAAGAGGTTAGTGTTTGTTAGTGCCAGAAGATGGTTAGTGCCGGTGTCAGTCAGTGCTAAATCACAATTAGTGCCAGTGCAAAAATTAGTGCTAGCTCATAGTTAGTGCTGGTGCAAGATTAGTGCAAAATCAGCTATTAAAAAAAAATAGTGCAGTTGGATAGTATATGTGAAAGTAAAGAAATTTCAAACCGTCTCACGAATATCGCGAGTTCATTGTTTTGCCTTCTTGAATTATTTTACTCCTTTTGTTCGCCTGCTTGTTTGAATATTGCGACCTTATCTAAATTCTAATAGTTGTTGCATGGATAATTATCAAACACCTTCATTATTGTACCTGCTCGAACTTCTCTGCATTCAAAGAAAATTTGTGAGTTAGGGGAGAGGAGGCTGATTCATGCTGACTTGAGATTTCCGACTCTGTTGCTTTCTTGTCAATCTTCGAGATACAAGACTTGGTAGATGAAATAAAAGAAAATTATTTGAAAGAATATATGTATATATATATATATATATATAATAATAATAATAAAAAAAGGTGTACGTATATATGAATATAAATCATTTAAAAATCTTTTGTCGGATCCCAGATTATGACAATAGGCTTGGACATCATTTGTTTGGATATTCCAATTAGACCATGTGCTCGTACTATTCAACATCTTTCGAAAAATCCTTGCCCCAGCTTCTTGCTTTAGTTAACTCTTACATTCATTTGTAGTGAAATTTTGAGTCGTTCTCAAAATTTGCCCCAGTTTCTACCTTATAGATAAATAGAAATTTTAAAACATATGACCGAGCCATAAGGCGCCTACGTATACCATAAAAAATAGGAATTAGGTTGTACGTAGTTCAGGATACAACATAAAGAATTATTTTTTTTAAAGTGACCGAAGCCGATGAGGCCGCATACGTATCCTGCCAAGGAAATCAGATCAAAACGTAGTTCATATTACATCGAAAAGAAAATTTGAAAATTTGCTAATATGACCGAAGCTGATAGAAGTCGCCTACGTATCCCACTGAGGGCATTAGGTCACAACGTAGTTCGAATTACATACAAAAAGGTGCCAAAATAGAAATAAACTAAATTAAGCATCCAAAAACATCTTTTGACTGGATTTGGATGGATGAGCTTTGGTCATACGTCACCATCCACGTATGGTAGCATTAATGTTTTTCCAAAAAAAAAAAAAAAACCTTGCTAAATAGGTGCAAAATTCCTTAGCTTCTTCTTTCTACTAAATACAAACTGTTTTGAGTATCCTTACTTTACTAAGTTTGGAAGCTTATGCAACATATGATCATGAAAACATATTCACATTCTTTCTTAATAATTCAATCAATGCTTCTTTCTCAAATGGCTCTAGACGAGCATTGATTCTCACTTCCCTCACTAGCTTTGAGTTGCCTAAATTCAAAATTTCAGCTTTGTCCAAAATTTGTTCAAATTCCTTAGCTAGCTTATCAAGTTGTACATCATTTTTGTATCCTTTGAGTTTCTGCTGGTCATTCATGTTCTGCTATTTTCTCTCATCACATGTCATAATAATAGGATCGACAAGTTTATAATTTTGTATGCCGAAAATAGAAGTGATAAGATAAAAATAAGGAGTTAAAGAAAAATGAAAATACATTTATAGATTTCGCATTTGTGCTTTCAAAAGGAGAGGTAAAAACAACAAAAAAATCTTCTACATGATTAAAGCCTCAATTTTAAATCATGTCATTTCAAAAGACTGCTAAAATTTAATCTACCAAGACTCCCGGCGAACCAAGGACGGAGCAGAGGTCCAATTCTTCAAGGCATCTCCTGGTTCGGCATTCCAGATGGTCGGTGTCTCATTTAAATCTTCAGTAATGAATAAACTTTTGATCCCTTCAACTGGATCATCTTCAAGAATGTTTTCAAACATTTGGACTGCGGGCAGATTTGGGAGCAAAATAGGATCAGATACAGAAATGTCACCCTTCTTCTTGAACTCAGACTTGACGATGGTTTCTAAAATGGTTTTTCCTACTGGAATAATAGTTCCCTTCTCATCATCTATGGTAACCATGTTCACACCCACATTCCCATGGTTAGGCAAAGGGTTATTGTTCACATTCGGAGAAACTCCTTTAAGCTGAATCACATTCTCTTTGATCAAAAACTCAATCTTATCTTTGAGAGCCAAACAACTTTTTGTATCATGTCCTGCAGCCCCTGAATGATATGCGCAATGCTTAGACTCATCAAACCACTTAGGAGAGGCATGATATCTCTCCACGAAATTGTTTGAATCACTCCTGATGCTTTCAGCGTTTCAAAGAGTTAGGAATATGACTCATCTAGAGGTGTGTAAGTCTTCCTTTTGTCAAAATTATGACGAGGCCTTGGTGGAGTTGTGGAATTGTTTGGAGGTTGGTAACGGGATGGTTGTTGGTAATGTGGTGAGTTTTGATATGCGGGTGGTTGCTGGTAGTACGTTGGTTGGGTGTTTTAAACAAGATAAGAAACAGGTGAAAACATTTGACTATGTGGGTTGTGAAGTGGCTGGCTATGATATGCATGTATCTGGCTTGGCCTTCGCTCTTGAATATTCATTATAGTTGCAACTTTCTCTTTTTTCTTCTTGGCTCCTCCTATTATTCCAGATTGGATTGCCTTATTTGTTTCCTGTAAGGCTGCAAAGTTTGTGACTCTCCCAGACTTGATTCCTTCTTCCAAAGCTTCTCCAGTTTTGACGAGGTCTGTGAATTTGGCACCTGTCATGAGCAACATCCTTTCATAATACATATTATCTTGAGCTTTGATAAAAATGTCTTTCATTTGATTTTCATCCACGGGGGGTCGAACTCTAGCTACTTCTGATCTCCAACGGATAACATACTCACGAAAGGTTTTAGTGGTCTTCTTCTTCAACTTTTCAAGGTAAGATCGATCAGGGACGATCTCAATGTTGAACCTGAAACTTTCCATTAAATCCTCTGCCATAATGCTCCAATTACGCCAAATCTTAGGATCTTGCTCGATATACCAAGTTAGTGCATCTCCAGTTAGACTTCTGATGAACAACTTCATTCTTATGGCCTCATTTCTTCCTACCCCGACCAACTTATCACAATAAGATGTTAAATGATTGCGGGGATTTCCAGTGCCATCAAACATCTCAAATTTTGGTGGCTTGTATCCATCAGGTAAGTCAATGTCAGGATGTACACATAGGTCCTCATACTCGAGTTTTTCTCCTCTTTTGGAAATCCGCATATTCCTAACTTCTTCCCTCAATTCACGCATCTCCTTATCACGTTCCTCCTCCTTTGATTTCTACTCTTTCTCCAACAACTCATATGGATCAACAAATGGTGTCAGGGTAACAGATGGCTGAGCTTGTGTAACATATATCGGTGGAACACATTGCATGTTAGGATCAACATGTGCTGCTGATATATGTTGAGGTATTGAGTGATTTTGAACTGGTGGAGTATTTTGAGGAGTGGTAGTTGGTGTGGCATATGATGCGTTTGTGGGAATTTGGTTTTGAGGACTTTGGTATTTAGGAAATTGGGTGGTATACTGTGGATAGAAGGGAATTTTATTTGGAGGAATTTGGTAGCTGGGAACTGGGGTGAGAGATTGTGGGTTGGTAGGGACTTGAACGGGTGGCGGGGTAACATGTTGAGTATTGGAAGGAATTTGGTTAAATGGGTTTTGGAACATGAGAGATGGATTGGCATATTGGGGGTTAACATGAGCTTGATTTGTAGGAGGTGTGTTTATGGGATGCGAGTTCATGACGGGTATGCTTATGGGCTGAGTATTTTATGGAATAAAATGGTTAGGAACAGGAGATTCCAGAGATGGAAAATGAGGAGGCATCGGAGGAATGGTCCTTGGTTCCTGAGGAAGGGTGTTGGATACCGGTAACTTGCCAAAGTTCCTAACACGCTCAACTTCTCCTTGCAAATCAGCAATTTGTTGCTCTAAGCAAGCAATATGTTCATCATTACTAGTGTCGTCCTTAGTTCTCGAAGTTTCAGGATTATCTTTCGTAGGGGTGACACTTTTAATGCCCAAAAGATCTGCCATTGGTGGATCAATCACGTTAGTTCTTGGCCTTCGAACTGCCCATTGAGGTAAAGCATTTGCGTCGTCAGACATCTCGATTGTCAGCGTGAATAAGCCTTTTGGGAATAGGATTAAAATAAAAAATATACAAAAACGATATTAGATGAGGTAAAAAAATACTCCCTCCGTCCCATTTTATGTGAGGTAGTTTGACTCGGCACGGAGTTTAAGAAAGAAGGGAAGACTTTTAAAACTTGTGGTCCAAAATGAATGATAGAAATTTGTGTGGCTGTAAATCATTTCATTAAGGGTAAAATAAACATTTTATAGTTGAAAAGTTGCTTAATATAGAAATGTGTCATTCTTTTTGGGACTGACTAAAAAGGAAAGTAAGTCACATAAATTGGGACAGAGGGAGTATCAAGTAATTTTAATATGTGCAAATAAATCACATAGCAAGCAAGTAGTGCATAATGAACATATTAAACAAGTAATAGTAACAAACAACAAATCAACAAGACGTCTTAATATGCAAGGGGCCTCTTTTATGCCTGAGGTGGGCCAAACGAAAATTTGAAGGACAAAAATTGTGCCAATATACGTCATTCTATAGCTCTTAAATAATTAAACAAATACTCTTTAAAAGTACATGAATTGTTTTAGAACTTCATTATATTTTGGTACAATAAAAATAAACCTAATAAACTAAGTTTAAAATGTTGTTGTGCCCCGACTATCATTGCCTTTGTTGGTGTCGCTAGGATAAACTTCCATCCACCAAAGTTTAGATCTTGACAGCCATCCACACTGCATTACAAATGGTTAGCTTATACCCTTCTACTACAATTTAATTATTTAAAAGCAAGTAGTCGGTATTTAGGCACAATTATCCTTCAAATTTGCACACATATTATGATCAAGTGACACTTGGGTCATGAACCCACTTTGACATTTGGTAAGGTAAACTAATGGTCTTGGGTATTAAGACTCTTAGGTTTGCATGATGCATGTTCCTTAAAAGGTGTTGGTTTAGCTCTATCTTACGTTGACTAAGAGTTGGTTTGCTAGACACAAGGTTCCCAAGTGGACAACTCGAGTGAGAAGGCTACGCAGTCACACGGAAAAAAATCTGGACACCCCGCGCATACGCCAACTCTCCTAAATTTTGGGATTTTGAAAGAAATTTGCGGGTGCGCAAAACATAACTCGCGTGTACATGTGATAGTGTGAATTTCCAAGGAGTGAAGAAATATGAACGGAATGACAGTTAATATAAAGCGATAACAAATAAGCAATTTACATAAAGCAATAACAAATAACCAGTTTATATCACATAAGCAGATAAGTAAAGCATTTAGGCATTTAAAATAAAACAAACAAAAAAAATGAAACAAGCAGATGTTAAAAACTTAATTATTAACCTAAGTTTGTTATGGTTTAGAACCTAAAGTCCACAGTAGAGTTGTCAAGCTGTTATACCCCATTTTAACTCGAGGTTCCAACAGTGTACAACATATTGGTGAATCTTAATGCTATTTTATATAGTCGCCACCTAATTATGTTAAAGGTGAATTAGGACACCTATTTTGCTAAAATTATACTAAATAAACTCTATATTAAAGTCTACTTAACCTTATGCAATTCTAGGTAAGGGTACTAACGCATTCTAAAGGGAAGGGGTAAGGCATCCTTTAAAATCTGTTAAAAACAGTTAACCGACCAAACTTAGGTTAATTAATTTTAAAGCTAAAGTGAGTCTAAAAGAATTTAAAGAGTCATAAGTTGAAAAATATTTTAACATTTGAAAACTCTTTTGATATTTAAGTTAAAGTGGTGAAGATTTAAAAGGGTAATTTTTCTAAACCATTTTATTGTTGATCTATAATCCATGCGTAGAAAAGAAAGGTAATAAAATAAAAAACTCCTACTTATGTATTGATAAAATGCTTTCTTTTGAAAATGATTTACAAAAAAATGAATTCAAAATATGGATTTTATTTAAAGGTGAAAAGCCATTGTATGCTAAGTAATTTGTTAATAAGGTAGCAGATAACTAGATGATTAGATCTAAGTGCGATCATTTTCCTATGTCGATTATCTCAAAAAAACAAACTAATACACATGCAAATCACAGTAAGTTAAAACAAAAATAAATGTTAAATAGTAATAACAAAATAAACAGCCATACAATCGACCCTAAATGAGTTTTGCTTGCTTTTGTTGCCATTCGGATAGTCTAAGATGTAGTGGAGACTCCATATGCGGGTATGCTGATAATGAGTCCATGAGACTGTTTTTTCGAGAGTCCTTAATTGGGACTCCATTTTTGCTCCAAAGTTCATGCAAGTAAAAGAGGAGGTAAAGAGATTAGTAAGACAATCCAACCTTACTCAATATTGAATAAAAATAGATATAACTAAGTTCTAAGACTTTTAAGTGCAAGCGAGCAGGAATTAAATCATACTCCTTCAAAATTTACATACATATGTATAACAGAATGACAAAGAGATTAAAATATTTTTTATATAGGTTACATTTATTAAAGAAAATAAATGATCTGCAAATTACTTTTCAAACTAAAACAAACTAAAGTATGTCCTTTATAGATTTTGTACACACCATACTGCTATTACTTAACACTAAAAAATAACAAAATACACATGATTTAACTAACAAACAACAAAGAACTTAAAATTGTACTACTTACATGTAAAATAAAACTTCACAAGAATGCCTATATAGAGTCATGGCTTTTAATAAGAGAACATTTTAGTTGCTGGTCATTTCTGCCTATTTCTAGCTAAAGCTGAGAACATTTTTAACAACAGAAACAATTTTAACAAATCAATTTAACGGAAAAAGCTGATGCGCATCAAAATTTCTTTAGATACGGCAAACAAAACGCTTACTAGTAAAATAATCATGTTGTCTAACACGCCATGGAAACAAAGCTTCAAAGCTATACTAATCTCAAAAATAATCTAAATACATTTCGGCATCAACAATTATCATAAATATACTAAGAAAAATTACTTGCAAGACATGAATACTTAAAACAACTCTGATATTTCATAGCAGAGATGATGAAGTAAAGAAAAATAAAATATGCGAATGTCACCTGCTGTGTGGCAGTGAACAAGGTGCTTTGATCGAAAGTCTAAGCTCCAAACAACTACAAACTCCAACAAGCTTGAAAAAAAATGAGTTTCGGCAAAGATCAAAAGAAAATACAAAGCTAATTTTTTTGGAGCAAAAGTCGCAATTCCAGGTGCTATGGGGGGTAGAAAACTTCTTGTTAAAAATGAGTGCAAAGGCAATCATCAAGGTCGGAAAAATCCCCCTAAAAAATGAGTGCAAAGGATGCTATTTATAGTGATGAATTAGGGTTCTTCTTATTTCAATTTGGGCGGGATTCAAGAATCAAAATAGTCGTTTGAAATTTTGAAATCTCTGCTTGATGACTCAAAAATCTCAAAAGTTCTTTGGCCTTTAATCCAGATGGATGTCAATAATGTCTTTTTACAAGGTGATCTATATGAAGACGTTTATATGTCCTTACCACAGGGTTTTCACAGACAAGGGGAGACTAAAGTGTGCAAACTGATCAAGTCTTTGTATGGTTTGAAACAGGCTTCTAGGCAATGGAATATAAAATTGACCACTGCTTTACTAGAAGCAGGTTATGTACAGAGTTCACATGATCATTCTCTGTTTACAAAATAATCAGGGCCTGATATAGTGATAGTTCTTGTATATGTTGATGATTTACTGATTACAGGGAACAACCAAGCTCTAATTGATGATGCTCAAAAGACTCTACACAACAAGTTTAAGGTGAAAGATCTAGGACAACTCAGATACTTCCTAGGAATTGAGATATTAAGGTCAGACAAGGGATTATTACTCAATCAAAGGAAGTACACTTTGGAACTTTTATCCAAAGTTGGATTAGGAGGAGCTAAGCCAGCATCTACTCCTAAGGAGATGAACATAAAGCTTACTACTGTAGAATATGATTCAATGGTTGGGAATGTGAATGATCATATCCCAACTGGTGTGCATAGCTACCAGCAGCTGATAGGGAAACTGATTTATTTGATAACCACCAGGCCTGACATTTGCTTTGCAGTTCAGGTTCTTAGTCAATTCATGCAACATCCAAAAAGGTCACATTGGGATGCAGCTCTAAGAGTTCTTAGATACTTGAAAGGGGCACCCAGACAAAGAATATTGCTGAAGAAAGGATCATTCACAAGCTTAACAGCATTCTGTGATTCAGATTGGGCAGCATGCCCCAGCACAAGAATGTCAATAACAGGATATATAATCATGCTTGGGGAGTCTATGGTTTCATGGAAATCAAAGAAACAACATACAGTGAGTAGAAGCTCAGCAGAAGCAGAATACAGGAGTATGGCAGGGGCAGTATCAGAAATTATATGGTTAGTCGGGTTGTTGAAGGATCTAAAGGTTGACATAATCACTCCAGTCAAACTATGGTGTGAAAACAAAGCTGCTATGCAAATTGCTTCTAACCCAATGTTTCATGAACGAACCAAACACATGGAGATAAATTGTCATTTTGTGAGAGAGAAGCTCAAAGATGGACTGATCAAGAATGAGCATATTGGAACCAAGTCACAGTTGGCAAATTTACTTACAAAAGGATTGGGGATAGTACAGCATCACAATCTTCTTTCCAAGCTAGGAGTTCTTGATGTCTTCCATCCTAGCTTGAGGGGGAGTATTTAATAAGTAGAAGATTAGCTAATGATTAGAGGTGTAGTTAGTTAATAGACTGCAGTTAGTTATAACTAACTTTACTGTAGAAAGTTAGTTATAACATTACAGTATTGTAGCTGAATGTATAAAAGGATGTGTACTTGGCATTTTACATATATGAAAATATCTTCTCTTCTCCTTCAATCTCAAAATGCTCTCTACATGATTATCAATCTGTACTAGTAGAAGAAACTTAACAATATATGACTTATTGACTAGCTTATTAAGACGATATTTGACATATGCAAAACTTCAAGGTACTCCAAGCTTTAAATTCTTGAATCTAACTCTAGACAAAATAGTTCAATTTATACTAAGAGTAAATGGAGATTGATAAATCAATTAAAGATCACTAGCTAGTGAAAATCCCCCCCAACAAACAAGAACTAATTAAAAATCTTTGTCACTTGTACACTCTAGGGGAAGTGTAGGGTACCTTTTTCTATAAGTACAATAGTTATATATTGTGAATTTCTATCAAACCCATTGAAGTCTTCTATATTGAGGGCCATCTAAATCTTGGAAAGCCTTTTGATGTTTAGTATTAGGTATTGGAAAATGATTTGAATTGTTTAGGTTAAAACATGAAAAAAAATTAAAATATTTTTTTGATATGTTAAAGGTGACAAGTAAAAGTATAAATCTATTATTGAAACAGTGAACAAGTAATAGTAAACATATAGAGTATTATTGTTGTTTCTTTTTGTAACGATCTCCCTCTTCATTATGAGTGAATGGTTAGTAAAAGAAATTGGGTGAGAAAAACTTGGAAGTTAGCAACCCCTACCCTACCCAGGTTCGTGTTGAGGAGAGAACGTGGAGGTAGAGTATCGAGGAGGCTGTTGAACCTGAGATGGCGACACAGGTTGGGGTGCAGGCCTTCTCCCTATGACTTATGGTTGTTCAACAAATGCTGGCCTTTCTGAGTGAGATAGCGGATACTGGAGCCACCCCTACTAGTTCTATTATTTTAATATTTTTTACCTCTTGTAATTGTTGTACTTCCTTTTTTGCTGGTTGTTTTTTTTTTTTTCGTTTTATCTATTTCTTCATTTTCTTTTGTTATTCTTACCATAGCAGTTAAATTATCTTCTAGTTTTACTGTTACTTTTTCTAACATTAAACTTAGATTGTCACCTATTTTCTTATATCTTCTTCCTAGATTAGAAAATATTATCTTTATTTTTAATCCGTCATAGTTTTCATATATTTTTTCATCTATTGTGTATTCTTCTTTATTCATTTATAAATTATGTTGTAGTTTATATTCTAAGTTATTTATTTGTATTTCTAGATATAAAATAGTCTTTCTTTGTGCTATTA